>JARQZK010005329.1:0-38575 GCA_030704885.1 Cynegetis impunctata | reverse complement strand
TATATATATATATATATATATATATATATATATATATATATATATATTATATATATATATATATATATATATTTATATATATATATTGTCAAATATATATCTAATAAGCCAATAAATTATTTTAATTTAAATTATTCTATTAAATCGAATGGAATAATTCGCGAAGTAAATTCAGCTTTGGCGTCTGGCTCGCTTCCGCTCTGGAAGCAAGTCAGCATTTTCTTTGATCAAATAGTCACGTACGCCAAACAGATAAATATCGCGACAAATTCAAAATCAAATCAGTTTTCAGTTTTCTTTCCTTTGGCCTGTTACCATAGCATAGTTACCAATTTCTTGGGTGAATCACCAACTATCCAACCATGTTGAATAGGACGATCTTCATCATATTCATCATCATTATCATCTCGTATCGACTTAACTTCAATTAAATCCTGCATCTCATCTTCACTAGAGCTTGACCAATGGTACAGTGGATGAGCAGCAGCTCTTTTACTTCTGTTAACTTGAGCTATAGACTGAGAAACACCAAAAGAAGTTGCAGTTTGCATATATGAACTTTTCTTTTTACTGGGTATAGACTTTTTACTCTTAATTTTAGTATCTTTATCATTCATATAAATTTTACCAGCACAAGTTTTTCCAACTGGATTTTCTTCTTCAATTTTAGGTTCATTTTGATTATGACATTCATTTGGTTGCTCTGGTAAAACCGTTCTTGTAGAGAGTTCTTGTAAATGACTTTCAAGAAATGCTTCAAATTGCAGATTCATCTGAAACTCCAATATTCAACTAACACATTTTGTTTACCACTAGTACATTTCCTCCTGGCTTTTCTACCTAGCTACACCAATGCATTCTTTCAGTTCTTGTTCCAAATTTATGCTGTTGTCCTCTTCCTTTGCATTTTTCTACCTGGTCTTTTCTTGACTATCTTACTCAATCCAAATTCATCATCTGTGAATCCGAATTTGATCGATGTCGTTTTTGCATTTAATTTTCAGTTTTTTTTTCAACCCTGGAGTTTTCAAATCAATTTTACTTGGAACATTCTGTTTTTTCGATGTGTCTACTGGTTTATCTAGGAGTTTATCAAAAGATAATTCATTTTCCTCTTCTGTCATTTTAGGTTTCTAAATTCTTCATCAACACCTTTGGGGTGCAACTGAGGACATAATTTTCTACTAATTCATTACATGATCACATGTTTGGTATATCCCTAATGTCTTCATCTGCTTTGGGTTTGAGTGCATTTTTGAAAATTCGACCCATGATCATGTGCTTTTTCTTTGTAATACATTCATTAGTTTTAGTCTTTTTGTAGAGTGAATTGGTAGACGAGGAAGAACTGGATAAAGTGTGTCCTTCATAATTATTTTCGAATATATTCTCATTCCTAGGTTCTTCTACTCCCTTAACTCTAAATGTTTTAAAATCTGGTTTGACAAATACATAAGTATTGTCCTGAGTTTCTTCAAAATCGTAAACATCCGGAATTTTATTGGAAGCTTCTTTAGTTAAATCTAACTTCGCTTTTTCACATTCTTTATTAGTAGATTTCTTATTAACTTTAAAAATGAATCTATCATCTAACTGCTGCTTATTTTTTACTGGTTTCGATTTTCTTGAACTTCTTGGGGTCTTCAGTGATGAAAATGGTTTTTCAAGTATATCGTCTTCAAGGTTACCTATGTGCGTCTTTTTAATAGGTGGACTATTATTAAGCACTTCTTCCAAGTTTAATTCTACTGTTGAAATGGACACTTTCAAGCCTTCAAAAACCTTCAATGCACCTTTCGTTAGCATTTTTGATGAAGAATCAGGCTCTACCTCTTCTTCTTCTTGAACCTTTAAAGGATATGTCTGCTTTCTGATTTGCATTATTTTAAAGGCATCCTTGAAAGGACTTTCAATGGTATTAGAATCCATTTTGTTGAATTTGGATGAATAAAAAGATTCATTAGTGCTGAGATTATTCTCTGTAAAATTGAAGTAGTTCTCTTCCTTTGCATCAATATTTTGTTCTTTATTCAATGTCCAATTTGATAATACTGTATTAGAATTGGAAGTGTCTCCAAAATTATCTCCCAAAGGAGTTGCAATTCTTGAATACTCAGAACTTTCTTCTGTTATTTTGTCAATTAAAACTTTCTGGAAATTCAAAGATGTCTGGTCTTCATCTGAAGTTTTCAACGCTATAATTAGTTAACACAGTTCTGTTGGACTTCTTTGCAAAATTCGAAACTTCTGATCCACTTTTCAATAAACTGCAACATTCTAAGAAGAGTTCTTCATCTCGATTCAATACTTTTTCTTGATTTTACATCTTCGGAACTCTTAAGATTGACACTATCTTCGGATATACATCTACTTGAGGAGGCTTAGAAAACTTTCAACTTCACTTTTTCTTTGATGACAGGCATCCTGCATTTCTGGGAAATATAAAGTTTCTTGAAACTTCGACCGTCGAATTTATTACACTTACAGGACTGGCTCTAATATTGCTATTTTCTAAGGAAGGATATGATGATATTGACATATCGTCTATATAGTCTAATCCTCTATTTTCAATTATATTATGTAGTAAAGTTATTTGGTTTTTCCAGAATTACACCAGCATTGTAAGGTGTAAATGTGGCTCATATGGATTGGTCATATTGCATATTATCAGAGATATTCGAAACTTCCCTGATCGGATTCAAAACTCTTACGCTCTCCTAAACTTTTGTACCCTCCGATATTCAGAAAACCGGAGGCACCATTTTAGAAAAACTTTTATCTGAACTTAAACCAGGTTTTTCAAATGAGTTAGTTATTATTTCTGCTATTTTCAGTGCATCGTTTCCTGTTGTAGGAGAATAGGAATACAATGACTCTAATTCATTAGTTCTTGTTATTCCCGCTTCATCAATCAACTGGTTGCATTTGGAGGTATTTTCAGAAACTTGTTCAATTTGTTTCGCCTTATCTTCAGCTTGTTTTGCTTCAATTTCCGATAACTTAGAAATGTGGGTAAGGGTTGTTCTGTGTTTAATTAAATTATCAATTCTTTTGAATGATTTTTTGCAAATCTCACAAAACAATTCTTCTGTATCCTCTGATTTACTTATATCATTTTGATTCATAGATTGTCCAGAGAGTTTTATTTCTTCTGTAGAATAGTTTTCTAAAGACTTTCGCCCAGAATCTTTTTTCTTGGTAACATCTTTGAAACATTGAATATTATCAGATGTGTCATTGGGCCTACAACTATCAGCGATGCCCGGCGCCTCCACGATCTTGTCACGTTTAGAACGAGACCTTGCATTATATTGAGGTTTCATTAATCTAAATAGGGGGAAATAACATAAAAATCAACTGCCTTTACGATCTTGTCACGTTTTCTTAGTGCTGCTAAATAATCTTTAAGCTGCTAAGGGGGTTCAATAAAGTATACGAGGTTCATTAATACCATATTTTAATTAATTAATAATTCAAGTGTGTTCAGTAATATGAAAAGGAGAGTTCACAATTATAGTTACATTTGTATGCTACATACCATCATTAAATGTTTAAGTTACATACCTTACAACTGAGTCGGGGCAAATATCAACTTGTCTACATCGTGTGGCTGTGAGTTTTCAACACGATGGAAATTTGGAAAAAACTAAAGCTTGAAGAGCTGAACTGAAAGCCGAAAACTGAAAACTGAAAACTGATTTGATTTTGAATTTGTCGCGATATTTATCTGTTTGGCGTACGTGACTATTTGATCAAAGAAAATGCTGACTTGCTTCCAGAGCGGAAGCGGGCCAGACGCCAAAGCTGAATTTACTTCGCGAATTATTCCATTCGATTTAATAGAATAATTTAAATTAAAATAATTTATTGGCTTATTAGATATATATTTGACAATATATATATATATATATATATATATATATATATATATATATATATATATATATATATATATATATATTATATATATATATATATATATATATATATATATATATATATATATATATAATATATTTAATTAATAAGTATTATCACGACCTATTGATACAAAATAGAGTTTGAATCACGGGAAATATTCGGTCTATTGAGTAAAATATATGTTTATAAACTCATTTATTCAAAAAAATTCTCAATATTTCAACACTTTTTTGTGTCTTCTTCAGGAGAAATCAAGCTAAAATATATATATATATTTATATATATATATATATATATATATATATATATATATATATATATATATATATATATATATATATATATGTATATAAATATATATATATATATATAATATATATATATATATATTATATATATATATATATATATATATATAAATATATATATATATACAGGGTGTCCCACCCGGAAAGAACGCGATCTGTATATGGAAAACTACACATAGGAAACTTTTGAAAATTTGACAGTATACTAATGTTGATAGGGGCAACTTGACTAAAATATTTTCAAGATGTTGGCACTTCCGGTTATACAGAAAGTAGATACCAACTTGCTCATTTTAAATTGGATACTATATATATTAATACATTTTTAGATTCTACGCAAGATTCTAGGCAGATTTCATGTATTATGTCCTATACCTAAGTCTAAGCGTCTTTGACATATTTAGGTTTTTATGTCAAAAATGACGATTGCAAGCCCTAATATAATTATCAATTGTTCCTATGAGGATTCCCGTATTACTTACTTTGGGGTGGATTCCTTATTGAAAAAGACTTGCTTCAATAGATTTTGTATAGTATTTGGATAACCAATCATACAGGGTGTTCGAAAAATAAGATCTAAAATGAGATTGAGAAAACCGACAAAAATAAATTTTTTCAAATGGAAACCCCCCATTTTTCTTATTTTGTAGTATTTAACATTCATAAAGAAGGTAACTTTGTAAAAAGTTATCTATACTTAAAATTTGAAGTTTTCGAAATATTGCCAATTTAATATTTTTATATGACGATTTTGCATTTAATCGTTAAACAATTAGATCTAGTATAGCCACGATCGTATTTGACATTTCAAATCATAATGGCACCCCGGTTAAATTATACAAACGAAAATTATTTAAACTTTTAAGGCTTATCTAAATCATTTTCATTTAAATGCTGCACTAATCAAAATATGGATAGCATAGGGATGATATTTGTGTTTCCGTAAAATTCTTAGAACTGACGATTTAGATAAGCCTGATTCTAATGCTATGCCTTGAAGATTTTGTTGGATATGCCTCAAAATATCCCAAAATTGCTATTTCAATATTTTCATTGTTAACAGCTGGTTTCTTGTTGTACACTTATGCCTTTACGGATCCAAAATTCTTGAAGTTTTCTATAATTCGTTTAACAGTATTTGGTGATTGTTTTTGTTTATGAGGATATCGGGTCGTACATGTATCACATGTCCTTGAAATAAATTATCACATTGTCCATAAATAATAAATAAGTTTAAATAATCTTCGTTTGTATAATTTAACCGGGGTGCCATTACGATGATTTGAAATGTCAAATACGATCGTGGCTATCCTAGATCTAATTGTTTAACGATTAAATGCAAAATCGCCATATAAAAATATTAAATTGGCAATATTTCGAAAACTTAAAATATTAGGTATAGATAACTTCATACAAAGTTACCTTCTTTTCAAATGCTAAATACTACAAAATAAGAAAAATGGGGGGTTTCCATTTGAAAATATTGATTTTTGTCAGTTTTCTCAATCTCATTTTAGATCTTTTTTTTCGAACATCCTGTATGATTAGTTATCCAAATACTATACAAAATCTATAAAAGCAAGTATTTTTCAATAAGAAATCCACCCCAAAGTAAGTAATACGGGAGTCCTTATAAGAACAATTTATAGTTATATTAGGGCTTGCAATCGTCATTTTTGACATAAAAACCTAAATATGTCAAAAACGCTTAGACTTAGGTGTATTATAGGACATAATACATGAAATTTGCCTAGAATATTGCGTAGAATCTAAAAATGTATTAATATATAGGGTATCCAATTTAAAATAAGCAAGTTGGTATCTACTTCCGGTATAACCGGAAGTTCCACCATCTTGAAAATATTTTAGTCGAGTTGCCCCTATCAACATTAGTATACTGTCAAATTTTCAAAAGTTTCCTATGTGTAGTTTTCCATATACAGATCGCGTTCTTTCCCGGTGGGACACCCTGTATATATATATATATATATATATATATATATATATATATATATATATATATATATATATAGAGAGAGAGAGAGAGAGAGAGAGATGAAATTGAGTTTTTGGTGCCAATCATCATAAAAGTCATGAAAGGAAAAACTATCTTGGTCCTTGGTCCAACTTGGATGGTGCTAATCGCACCCATTTTAATAAGCAGGTTTTCAAAGTGAATACTTCTGGATGCACCGCCACGATACTTCACCACTTTTAGTAGAAAAGTGGTGAAGTATCGTGGCGGTGCATCCAGAAGTATTCTAAATGCTTAGCGAAAGTGGTGACAATTGGATCTGACGTGACAATGACGAAAACTGACTTAGTGCATAATCATGGAGTAGATGAACGCAAGACACTGAGAAACGTAATTACCAATGCGTGCAAACGAAAAGCTGAAGAAGATTTGATTTAAAATAAAAAGATTATTCGACGAGCTATTGCTACAAATTCTGCAACTGATGTGACAATCTCAGACATTGAGGCTATTCGAAAAAATATTCACAACTGTCGTCGGAAATTGCTACCAAGTTCATAACGTAAATCAATTGAAAAAGTTCATTGTGCTCTGAGTGCTTATTCTCTTACAACGAACATAGGTGAAAATTTTATATTTTTAAATAATCTTGAATATAATATGATTATTTTTTCAAGCGAAACAAACATTCGTGCATTGTGTGAAATGGAAAAATTTTATATGGACGGTACCTTTTCATCCTGTTCCAAGTATTTTAGTCAATTATTTACTATACATGAGCTAGAAAATGGACATTATATACCGTTAGTATATTGTTTGTTAAGAGATAAAACAGCGGCCACATACCAAAATCTATTCGATCTGCTAAAATCAAGAATATTTTAAGTCCTTGTAGATTTCAAAAAAGCAATTCATTTTGCACTGCTAAGTATTTTTCCACAAGTAAAAATTAGTGGCTGCCGTTCTCACTTACATCAAAGTTGGTTTTTAAAAATGCAATTACTTGGATTGGTTCCTGAATTTAAAAATAGAAATTCAGATATTGGAAAATGGCTGAGACATACATTTGGCTTAACATATTCAGCTCCAGAAGAAGTAGAGGGTTTTGTTTCTGATTTAATGAGTTATAAGCCAAATAATGACATTCTCGATAAATACGGTGATTGCCTTTTAGAGGTGTACATTATTCAAAGTGCATAATTTCCACCGACAATGTGGCAAACAAAAATCCATCAATTATTAGGACTACAACTGCTTACGAATTTTTCCATTCTAGATTTAATTATTCTTTTTATGCACCACATCCTTTTATATACATTTTTATGGAGAAATTGAAAGAATTCCAAATAGACGCTTATATAAAAATGAAAAGTATTCAAATAACGCCAAAAATTAAACAAAAAATAAGTTGGCATTTTTAGAAAAAATGGTACAGAACCTCCCATTGGAGACTGTAACATATTATTAATGTTGTAGCAATAAGTAATTTTCAGATTTTGTATAAAGTGTGTTGTAGTATGTAAATATATTATTTATGTACATTAGTGATTATGAAAACCGAAAAACACAAACCATACCTTGCATTCTCATTTCATAAATGATTCAAAACACAAAAGGTCATAAAAAAATTATATGTTATAATATTAGATTGTTGGGGTTGAAAATGCCTGTAATAAAAATATGACCCTTCCATCCCGGGGCCGAAAATTCCTGTCAAAATCTGGCCGCTAATTGGGCGGGGCCGAAATTTCCTACGCCTTTCTTCGCCTTCGCATAATTAGAGAGAAATTATTATTTAACAACGGTCAAATAGGTAAACTTGACAGTATGATGAAAACAAAATTTCCTGAAAATTCAGAAAACTTTCAAAAGAAAACTAGAGATGATTTTGATAAAGTTTCAATTTTTGGCTTAGTTTCACTGTGTTGAAATAATTACTGTATTTAACAAGAAAGGACAGTCGACATATTTCGACTATCAAGACTAAGGAAACACACGTGTTTCATTCCTCCCTGAAGTATGTGTCAGGGAGGCGGGCAGCTTGAGTTTGGGATTAACTCCTTCAGCCTGATCAGAGGATACACTTGTATGTACAAGTGCACTAAGGATAGGTGAGACGGGATATTTATGGAACATAGGAAGTGTGGGTAGGGTTCAGAGGATTAATACTGGCCCAGCATTCGCCTTAAACGTTTGCAAGCAGTGACTTACATTACCATGAGGAAACCTCCAAAAAAAAACTCATGGCAGACCAGTCGGCCCCGGGGTTTGAACCCGAGACCTCCCAAATGCTAGCCAGCGTACCTAACGTACTCGACTAACTAGCTTGGTTCTCCAAGACTAACTACAGAAGAGTATTAGAATCGAATTTTATAAGACAGACAATATCAGATACCTGAAAATCAATTTGTGCGTTCACAAGGGGTAGGTAATTTATTTTTATGGGCGGAACGTATTTTAACAATTTCGAAGAGGTCAATACGCTTCCCTTTATTACCTGAATGCAACAATTGGATTTTGTTTTGTTGAAATCCAGAAGATGATTAAATATGATACGATGTTCGGATAAGACAGTGATGTTTTTGTTTTGTAAAATTCCCTTTTGTGTTCATCAGAACTAATGTTTATATTCCTTCATGTTTGTCCAGTATAGAAAACAAGACATTCGTCGCAAAATATTTTGTAAACACCCCTGCTTCCTACGATTCTTTTTTATTGACCAAGAATGACCTAAAGTTTCGTTTATTTGTACAAATTGTTTTTACGTTATTTTTGATACTGTTACCAAATTTTATTACTCAAATTCTGAGCATAATTTATTGAGAATTTCTGTTCTTCATAGGTAATTAACGTGGAGTATATTGAGTGCAACAGAATCTTTAGATTTTTTTTCTTATGAACTTATCGATAAGACTTTCATCGTAATCATTAATGGCGACTACTTATTTTTTTGTATTAAATTCGATTATAATTTTTTTTCCGATATAATAGAATAGTAAGTAAAGTACTAAAAAGCAGTGAGTTTTATTTGGTGGTGTTGGTTACTGTCGCTGGGAACTGAAGTAGGTATCAGTGAAATTTGGAGTTCTATATATATTGAAAGTGATAGAATTCTCAATACTAGAAATCTGAACGTCCAAGAAATTCAAGATGCCGTTTTCGTTTTCTACTTCTTTTATTAATTTAATCGAGTTGTAGAAAGTGTTTATGTTTTCAAGGAATTTGATAGCCGACTCATTAACTTATCTACCAAGTTGTTTATGTAAGAATACAATTTTGAGATAATAATTTTGTTACATTCAAGTAGCAAATTTCCCTTCTTTCTCAATTCAAGAATGATGAACAGTTGAAATAAACTGATGACGAGACAATAGTATTTTCCAAAAGAATAATCTGTGCAACTAGCAAAGAGTAGGTGAATTTTCTATACTTCACGATCTTAACATAATTAATCAAAGATAAGCGATAGGCAGTAAGTTGATGAAAAGTTTCGAGGTAGAGTTTAAGTAGGTAATGAAACATTCTTGTGGTACTCATGTTGAAACTACTTATTGGTTCGAATAATTTTCTTAAGAGCCAAATTTCAGAAAATTTTTTTTTGTCAGCATCTATGACTCCATAGAAATATACGTCAATCTAAGATTATTTACATAAAAAAAATAGTATATTGTTTTATTAGAAGTAAAAGTAGTACTTTTTGTGGCGAGACTAAATGTTTGTTGGCTGAACGCAGTGAGGCCGACAATTTTAGTCGAGCCACAAAAAGTGCTTTTCTCCGAATAAAACATGCGATTTTTTCCGCAAACGGTGTTCGAACGATAGAATTAAGATATTTTTAAAAAGAATTAGATGTGAAGAAACGTAAAACGAGATTTCTTTGCTTACTGGTTTTGTAGATATCAAGGCAACACAAATTTTACAATTCAACAAAATAATTGTCAGAAACATTTAAAGTCACTAATCTACGAATTATAGGACTGTGCGTTTTTGGTAAGTACCCGAGTAGTAAGAAATGACTTGTAGTAAATTATATGAAATTTTTCTTACAGATTACATTATATCGGATTCGGACCCAACTTATCGCAGCCCGACCTTCTTCAAATTGACGTCTGAGTACAAAAAAGTGTACTTTTTTGTACGCTCACGGCCGTTCAAAAAAGTAAAAACAAAATGCCGTCTGTGAAATCAAACTTTAAAATTGAGAACTGAGGTTAAAAGAGTCGTCAGTTTTTGACGTTTGCGGAAAAGCAATCATTTAGTAGAAATATGTCGTTATTCACAGAGCTCTGATACTCAATCGTTAGTTTTCATTGATTTTGAGTGTAAAAGATAAAAATGTTTTTTTTCTATATAATCTCCAATCGAATGTTTTTGAAATTTTCACAAAATTTCAACGAAAACGTGGAAGGCTCCAACACTGTACATGCGGCCTTCTATGTTAATCGCTTACCAAATTAACTGATATCAACGCCTCGTAATTTATTTCGTTGTTTATACCAGCATTATTCATAAGGATATCAATGTTCGAATTTGGTCAAAGTACATTTGAATGCACCTGGAAAAAAAGGTATGAATTTAACAGAAGTAGGTACGTATTTGTATGCCTTGGCAACTATATATTAGAATCTTCCGTGATGAGTGAACTGTGTATCCTTTTCAGAGTTTTAAAGTAAGTACCCGTATGGAAAATAATATCCATTAGTTTGTAGATGAATACGCACATCACTATATTTATTTTTTCATTCTTTTCGAAGTTTCGAATGCTAAAAATATGACTAAGGCGTCGTTCCTCATTCTAATTCATTAAATCTTGATTCTGAACAAAATCCTTTCGTTCGTGTAACTTCTCTTCCACGTATAGGGCATGCTAGTTAATATTTGATAATTGTAATGGACGAAAGAGTTTTATTTTTTTTACTTTATTATGTAGGATTGTATTGAATCACCATTGATAAGAGATCAACTAACGCTAATACTAATAGAATTTCGGTAGGAATCACTGTCTTTTCCCCTATTATTGGAGATAGGTAGCCGAGTGTTTCTAGCATTCGGGAGGTCCCAGGTTCAGAATCTGGGATCGATTGGTACACAAATAGTTTTTCTCAGACGTGTCATCACGTATTCATCCTGTGGACCTCTCCTCTTCTCCTTTATTTCATAATTATTTGGTCTCACCCCTTCTTAATACACATGCACCTATAAGTGTATACTTTGATTTTGCTGGAGTTCCTTCCCATAACTCAATCAGAACGTCTTCATCCTTCCATTTTCTCAGATTAGAGACTGAGGCATAAGATAGCCAATCAGCTTGTATTACAATATATATATATATATATATATATATATATATATATATATATATATATATATATATATATATATATATATATATATATATATATGTTAACGGTATCCTATACATCCCCTAAGCACCCCATTATTTGTTACGTCAGGACGGACGAGTGGTATGAAGCGGACATGCGCGTTACCAATTCAGCAGTAGGAAACTACTGCGCACAAAAGAACATGCTTGAACGTATGAACAAGTTGTTAACGTAGGGAGCAATAAACGGAATTGGTCTAAATAATTATTCTTATTTGTGTGTATCAACCCCAGTATTTACCATATATATATATATATATATATATATATATATATATATATATATATATATATATATATATATATATATATATATATATATATATATATATATATATATATATATATATATATATATATCGACTAATATTATAAATGCAATATGTACCGACAATCATGAAATTTTGAACATCTACCCATTTTTTTTTTATAAAAAAAACAATATTTTTTCTAAAGGGGTGAAATATCGATGTTGGCATAATATATGGATCTTCTGACGAAGAGTTTGGGCAATTGCAATAGAATTCAATGACATCTGGCGTTCCAATGAGCAAATATTTCATATTTTCAAGGGTATAGTAAAGGACATAGAATACTTTTCATGGCAAAAAAAACAAAATCTAATCTGAAGGGCTAAAAAATCCATGTTTGGCATACCTATATGATGGCCCGACGAAGAATTTGAGCAATTGGAATAGAATTCATCGCCATCTAGCGTTTCAATAAATAATTACTGGCGTTAAGCTCATTATTCAATTGATTATAGCAGCAGCTGTTTTTGGATTATATATATATATATATATATATATATATATATATATATATATATACATATATACATATATATATATATATATAATATATATAAATATATATATATATATATATATATATATATATATATATATATATATATAGGGTAGGGTGGGCAAATACCGGTCAGGTGGACAATGCCGGTCAGGGCTTTTAGAAATGTATTGATAACTTTGGCAACAGTGCAATGTGCGCGCAGGCACGCCAGTTGGCCTCTAAGCTTAGGCAGTGCCCTCGATAGAGGCAATGCAATCCACGTTTAACTTTGGTGAGCGCAGCAGACCAAGTGTTTTTGGCAATTCTGATGTTATATTTACGGTAAGTGGAATAAGGCTTGGAGATAAAATCCTTCTTTTTTTATCGTTTTTTTATAAAAGCTTAGTTACTACGTAAGGATTAACTAATTTTCTTTCCTTTCTGATAAAAATGGAAACTAAAACATTTTTTTTATCTTTGTAAATGACGCAAAAGAAAAATTGTCACAGATGGGTAATGGCGGTCAAGTGACCGGCATAACCCCCTGCTGACCGGTATTAATTGCCCACTGTATGTTTATTCGTTCTAATTTTTAATTGTCTTCAATTATAGATGTCACGAAATCGAAAGACTAACTGCCAAAGCATAATGGAACGAAGTTGACTTAGAGTCACGTTCAAACTTGTACATTTTTCAATTACCTATGAAGATGTGCGAATGGTTTTTCACCTATAGGATTATTTTTTAATATTAACTGGTTAGGGGTACGCCCATATTTATCAGCTTGGCAGATTTCGCACGAATTAATATAATGTTGCACTGACTCTCCTAACTTTAGCCAATAGTAGGTATTTTTTCTTGATCGCTTGAACGTTTTCATTCTTTCCTCTATGTCCCGATTTAGAAACACGATATAATTCTAATTTCTCTTGCTATTTAGCTTATTCGTACACGTCTTCCAAATATGTATCAGTTATCTTTAAATTCAAACTTTTCGCTTTGAAATTTGTTTGTAATATTTGAATAAATGCTTTTTCTAAATTTTGATGTTTGAAATGGCAAAACGTCGTTCGAGGCTTCAAATAATCTTAAATGAATATAATAAAGTCTTCTCCGTTTGAAATTGCTACTGTTTATCGTGTTCTATTATTGAACGGTTTGCTCCTTATAGTATAATATTGTTTTGTGGTTGGCGTGAATATAATTTGATTACTGGCGCAATTTAGAGAACGCTCTGTATAAGGGATCTCTAAAATTGAATTTTCTTGGTTACTATGAAATTTTGGTATAGCTGCTTCATTTGTGCCACTTTCTCTTTAATTTTCATCCGTATTTAATTTTTCGTATTCTTCTACATAATTGCTTCTTTTTGTTTTCTAAGTCTGCATCGTCAACGTATCAAAAAACAAATATCATCATCTATCATATTTTGGTCATTTTCTTGAATTCTTATACGTGATAAGGCATCTGCATTATTATCAGCACCTTTTTTGAATTTTATTTCGTAGTTATATTCTTCTAATTTCAATTTCCAATGTATTAAGCGCGAATTTGGTTCTTTTTGTGAATCGAGCCAAATGATTCTAAATATTATATATAAATATTCAGTACCGTGTAATTAAGGTCTGAAATGTCGCGTTGCCCATACAATAATCAGGAGTTCTGTTTCTATTGTTGAATAATTGACTTGGGCGTCGTTGAGAGTTCTACTAGCGTATGCTATTGGTAAATCACTCGGCGGTGTTCCTTGTGATAAAATTGCAGATTGCGCAGATTGATCAATCTGCCCGATGATGGTCTAGTGACCGAAATTGCAATCGCAGTGTTATATATTTTCAAAATATTTTGTGATAATAAACGTAGTAAATTCAAATTTAGTTTTGTTAATCATGTTAAATTATCACGTAGTAACGACGGATTCCATCAACTATATATATTTATATATATACGCATGCATCGAATCACGATTCATTGCAATTTTGATCAGTATTGTTTGACAATTCATCATGGAAAGACTTAGCCTGGCACAACATCTACAAATTGTTCAGATGTATTACGAAAAACAATGTTATGCGAGCAATGTGTTTAGTGCGCTTAGAGAAACTTATAGTCTACATAGTCAGCCTACTGAACGCACAAGTTGCTATACAATCGAGAAGTTTGAAACCCAATTTTCATTATTGGATAATAAGCGACCAATTAGATCACATCCAGCCCGTAGTGAAGGAAAAATATAGAGGCAGTAGCAGCGAGCGAAAAGGCTTTACAGCTACCAAATCAACCTTCATAATTCACAAATAGAATTAAACATAGTATCAGAACAACAGACGAAATACCGGTACAAGCCAAAATTTATAGATATCCATAGAAACACTGACAAGAAATTCAAAAACAACTTGAAGATGTGTAACAAAAGAAAATTACTAGACCTAATATATCTCCTTGGTCCTTTCCTGCCGTTATGGTTTTTAAAAAAAGTCGAGAAGTCCGGTTCAAAAAAATGTTGAATGGCAATCGACTTTATAACGAAAAAACAATAGATGATAAATACCCGTCACCCAGATTTATTCAATATTAGACAAACTAAAAATTGGGAAATATTATACAATACTTGACTTAGCAAGTAGATTTCATCAAATACAATAAGATAACGAATCTATTGAAAAAATAACATGTATAGTAGATAACGGACACTATGAGTTCCTGAGAATGCCATTCGGTTTAAAGTGTGCTAGTGCGACTTGCTAAAGGCTTATGAACAATAAATTATGAAAGTACATTGGTAAAAATTGTTATGTTTATATGGAAGAAGTAATATTTTCAAAAACGGAAGAGTAACATTTAGCCGATATATAATATTGAAAAAAATTGCAGAAGAAAATTTAGAAGTTCAATTAGATAAATGCGAATTCTTCAAGATGAAAATAGAATTTTTAGGACATACTTATAGTAACTCCCGAAGGAATGAAACCTAACCCAAAAAAAATTGAAAGTATAAAAAAATTTCCATTACCGACTAAAGCTAAGAGATCAAATCTTTTTTGGGAATGTTAAGATATTATCGAAAATTCATACCTAATTTCGCAAAATTCACGAAGCCAATGATAAAATATTTACGCAAGGATATGAAAATTAATTTAAATGACAAAAAATACATAGAACCGTTTCAGACCAGTAAAAATTTGTTAATAAACCATCCGATTTTGATATATCCAGATTTTGACGACCCTTTTGTTTAACAACAGATGCATCCGGATATGCGTAAATTCAAATTTAGTTTTGTTAATATATATATATATATATATATATATATATATATATATATATATATATATATATATATATATATATATATATATATATATATATATAGTAAACTGTGATAATGATCGTACTCGAGTATTTATTGTTATGACAAGGGATGTCAATAAAAAAAAAGAAAGTCAATTTACTCTTTTTTTATTCCATATGTCTAGCTTTCGAAAAGAAGTTTGTTTCTTCTTCAGCACTGTCTGCAATTGGGAACATACAAAAGTTACAAAAATATATTTAAATTAATTTAAAATATTAACCTACAGAACGTGTTAAGAGTTTCCTTTTCTTTGGTTTCCTTTCATTTAAATATAAACTATATAGTAGTATAAAATTCAACACGATACCATAACCTCCAAATCAAACACAAACGTCAAAGAACAAATACAATTTACACAGATATCAATTATTGTCAATCATAGAGTCAATATTCAGTCCTGGTGTCCCATCTCCTTCACTATTCATCAACTGGTCCATCGTAGAATTTCTTTCCAAAGTTTGTTTGTGATAATATAAATGTATAGATGTTACTTAAGTTTTCTACGTCTGACTTTTTATTAATAGGATTTGTTTGTTTTTGTATATAAATCATCTCCAGAATTAGTCTTTTTTTTGTATTACCTTCAATATCCAATATCTTCACATTGTTGAAGTCTATAGTATGGTTCAAAACGTTTGCATGCATAGCCAAAGCACAACGAGTATTATACTTCCCTATGTCACTCTTATGCAATGCCAATCTACTTTTCAACAATTGAGAAGTTTGTCCGACGTACGTACATTCACATTCTCCGCATTCAACTTGATATATAACATTTGATTGTTGTTCTTTTGGTATGGGGTCTTTAAGTTTTGAATAGAGTGATGCAATCGATTTTTTCTTATATGTTACTATCTTTAAGTGTTTTTCTTCAGAAAGTATTTTCTTGATTTTTCCAGTCAATTCTTTTATGTTAGGGAGACTGCAGTATATTATGTTTTTTTTTGAGTCTATTCTATGTTCATTATTCGTTAATACGTTCGGTTTTAACGTGGGCGAGTATAAAAGTTTATCAATCATCTTCAAAGGATATGAATTTTCCTTTAAAAGTTTCCGAAATTTATTTAAGTTTTTTCTAATAAATACTGGATGACAAACTTTTATAATCCTGTTTTTCATTTCTTTAATAAAATTGATCTTTATAGTGATAGGATGGTCAGACAGATAGTGGATGAATTTATGTGCCCTTCCTGAACCAATCCAACTTCATTGTATTTTCATTTCTTCAAACACGAGTATCCAAAAATGGCACTGACTGGTTTTCATCTTCCTCTTCTAAGGTAAATTTAAGATGTGTGTCAAATTCATTAAAAATTTTTAATATGGTTTTCATTTCGTTGTTTGGTACTGCAAGAATAAGGTCGTCCACAAATTTTTTTATGAAAGCAATTCTGAATGTTAGTTTTGGTAAACAGGTGTCCAACAAGTAATCCATCACGTATAAAGACAATATGGGGCTCAATTTAGATCCCATTGTGCAGCCAAATGTTTGTAAGTAAAATTTTCCATCAAATGTGAAGTATCCAGACTCCAAAATGAACAATACCATTCTTTCAAGAGTCTCTTGAGTTATATCACAGTGAGGTTTTATTTTTGTCCATTGAATTTTTAAAACTGTCAAAATCAACTCTTTCGATATATTGCCAAACAGGTTAACTACATCTAATGATATCACCTTAAATTTTCTGGCAATTTAAAGTTGTTTATTTGGGACGAAAAATCAAAAGAGTCTTTTACATTATAGTCATTGTTATAGTTGTATGCATCACTAACTACTCTCGCTATGAATTTAGATAACTCTACTGTTGGACCCTGGATATCGGAGACTATTGGTCTCAGCGGACACTCAACCTTATGAATTTTTGGATTTCCATATATTCTTGAACATAGTGCATTATATGTTCTCATAGCTCTTGCTTTTTGACTATTTATGATTTTGTTTTCCTCAAGTAAGTTGAGGAGTTTTTTAATAATGAATTTGTTAGATTTACCCTGTATTGTGTTTGTTGGGTCTCGAGGAATCCTTAAAGTTCCCATTGTTCAGTAAGTCATGCATTTTTTTATTGTAGTCCTCTTTATTCATCAGTACTGTGACAGATCCCTTGTCACTATTCAATACAATTAGATTACTGTTAGTTTTTAAAAACTCTTTAGTTTTGTTGTAGAGCTCATCCATTGGAAAGGTTTCATATTAGTATTTAAGTAAATGGTTAGTAGTTATGTTAGTTATTTTTGCTCTTAATAAATTCTGTTTATCCCTATCTATACAATTAAAGATATTTTCCAAGTCTGTTACAAGTTTGGTCGTTGATATTTCTTTCGTTTGTATTGGTAGGTGGAATTTAGATCCAAGAGATAGTACTGTTTTTATATCTGCAGGAATTTCTACATTTGACAGATTCTTAAACCATTCTTCTTTTGTTGTATATTCAGTGATTTTAGTCATTACTAGTTCATTCAATTTTCTGATTTTTTGACTTTCTTCATTTTTGATCGACATCCCTTATCATAAATAAAAAAAAAATAAAAAATATATATATATATATATCAAGAGATTTTATATATACATATACAGGGTGGCCTACCATATTCGCCTAGATGTTTCTATAAGAAATGAAAAGAGTGGGGCAAATTTTTTTTGCATAGTTATATTTTGTGCATGAGGAGCATATTTCAAAATTATTTTGAAATATACAGGCTGACCCAAAAAAAAGGTACATATCAAGGTTATATTTTTTCTTATGGAACACCCTATATTTTTTATATTTTTAGATACTATATAAGTATCCAATGAAAGTAAGTTACTGTTATATTTTTTATACCTAAAACTGACGTTTCTGAGAAATTTTGAGAAATTGAAATAAACAGACCATAATTTAAAAATTGTTTGCACCCTGTAACATGTAACGAGCTGCTCGTAACTGAATAAACTGTTTAGCTGAAAGGTTAAAGTTAACTATCACATAAAAGTTTCATTTCAATATTGTACCGAGTGGTGAAAAAAATTGCATCAAAGTTTGGGCGCATTTCTTATTAACTTCTTATTATATTCTACTTATGAGTAATTTCTTTATCTTAATGATGGAACATCCTGTATTCTAATTAAAAAGCATTTTTAAAATCTTTTTACAGAGGAACACGTAGATTCGCTAAAAGCACGAGTTCAAATTTTTGCAAATTCTCAAGCAGAATGCAGGCAGAAGTATAAACTCAAATTTATTGCCATTTTTTATTATTAAGAGTTCAGCAATCATTTCAAGAAAGGGTTCGCTTATGCTTCGATAATAATGGGCACGTCTTTGAGCATTAGTTAAAATAATAATTTTTTCACCTTTTACCTTTGTTAATTCTTCAATAAAATGGGTTCAAAAATGTTTTAAGCTTTTCATTACGATACAGAATGTTCCATTTTCGAGATAAAGAAATTACTAATGAGTAGGATATAAAAACTTCTTTAGCGTAAAATCATGAGAGATAGGTATAGGGAACCCTGATATAGTCTTAAAGGGAATCTTAGTCTCTGTCAAAATATGCCATTGAATACGGGATGTTCCATTTAACTTTAAGAAGTTATTAAATGAAAAATGTGCCCCAACTTTGATGCAATTTTTTTCACCACTCGGTACAATATTGAAATAAAACTTTTCAGCTAAGCAGTATATACAGTTACGTTACATGTTACAGGGTTTAAACAATTTTTAAAGTATGGTCTGTATATTTAGATTTCTCTAAATTTCTCAGAAACAGTCAGTTTTAGGTATGGAAAATATAACAGTGACTTAACTTTATTTGATCTATAGTATCCGATAATAGAAAAAAATATAGGGTGTTCCATAAAATAAAATAAATTTGATATGTATCTTTCTCTTGGGTCAACCTGTATATTCAAAAATAATTTTGAAATATGCTCCTCATGGAGCCACATATGACTGTGCAAAACTTTTTTCTCCCACTCTTAAATTCTCATAGAAACACCGAGGCGAATGTGGTGGGCCACCTGTATATAAATATATATATATATATATATATATATATATATATATATATATATATATATATATATATATATATATATATATATATATATATATATATATATATATATATATATGATATATATATATATATATATATATATATAATATATATATATATTATATATATATATATATATATATATATATATATATATTATATATACAGGGTGATTCATTAAGGGTGGCGACCGGCCGTATCTCGGAAACCGTATGTCTTCGAATTTGGGGAAAAAAATTCTTATATGAAAATCTGCCCTAAAAAAATGATTGAAAATATTTTTGAGCCCATTGTTTTTCGCTAGGTGGCGCAATCTACCACTTATAAAATATAATTGAATTTTTTACGAAATATTCCCCAATTTAGGCTAGTCAAAAATATGAACTCTAGAAACTCCTGATCTAATTCTACAACTTTTGTTGAAGTCATTTTACTGTATTACCTATTCTGAAATGGTGGGGGAAGTTCTCTTCCTTTGACATAAAAAAGACTGTAACTCCATAATGCATCAACCGATTGCCGAAAACGTAGACTCTATGCAAAGAGTATTGAATGTAGATTTCAGTAACAAATAACAAAAACACTTTTAATATTCCAATCGGCAACTAGAGGGCGTTATGTAACACCTAGCTCTATTTATGATTTTTTTCGAGAAATTTCAAATGCAATGCTATAAATCTACCTAGCTAGCAAAGAGTCAAATTTGACGATCTATTAACCTGTCAAAACTGCGAACTGATATATCTTTTCATTCCAAAGATATTGGCATTTTTTGATGAGTTTTGGTGATTGTTGGCTCGCCCTGTAAGGTGGAAGAGAAATTATGTTGCTAAAATTGTTTAGAAAAAAAAAACTAGTAGAAACGCGAAATCACGAAAATATTCATCAACATTACATAATGAAACAAAACTAGTCTGGTCAAATTAGACCAAAAATTAGGAGTGGAGTTACAAAAATTCGCACCCACCTCAAAATTGGTAGGATTGTTCAAAACACCATTATAAATGAAATCTAAAAAGTCCTCATCGATCTGATGCGTGCAAAAAAATTTACTCGGGGTCGAATGTCACAAAAATGTTTTTTTTGCGATTTTCAGCAAAGCAGTAAGTTTTATCATGGAATTAGTCTAGACAAAAATTGTAGATCACCATATTATCTATAAAAAAACGTTTGAATAAATTTTTTCTTCAGAGCCACCGTTTTTGAGATCAACGATTCAGAAAGTTGAAAGAAATGCAAAAAACCACTAGCTCAAAGGTGGCGTTGAAACGTGCATATTATGACGATTACAACTCTTTCAACTTTTTGAATCGTTATATCTCAAAAACGGCGACTCTTAGAAGAAAAAGTATTCTGAAATTTTGTATAGATTATTATCTGATCTACAATTTTTGTCTGGGCTAATTTCATGCTGTTGTGAAATAATATGATAAGGATGCATTTTATAATCCTTTCATATTCTTTGCACCAAAGAATATGAATTATTCTTAGATCTCTTGCAATTTTTCGAATACTCAAATGGGGTTCAGACTTATAACTAACGCCAATACTTTAATAACATTTTCTTTATTGCGACTTCTACGTATCCTATTTCTTAATGCGACAGGTTGAACATTGCCGATTTCTCGCAATCTTTGTGCCAATCTTTTTAATAATTTCCGAGAATAACACCGTCTCTCAGGATATCGTATCGCATACTCCCTTTCAGCAATTACTTCATTTTGTAGATCTTCAAAATATACACTGAGCATATCATATGCCTCTTCATTTAAATAATAAGGTATTATAAAAGAGTTAGTTGGCAAACAGTCAGAATAAATTTGACAGCAATAAAAACTTAAAAGTAAACAATCATTAAAAATTAGTGTCATTTCTATAGGTAACTTGCTGACTTTTGAAACATCTATCTCTCAACAGATTAACATCATTCGTAATATTGCAGCTCGTACATGAACATAAAACTATAAGAGACCGTTTGAGAGATTTGGGATTGAATTTTTACCCGAAAATTTTTATCCGAAAAAGTTCAAACCAAATACTGGCAAGCATTTTGAGTATTTAAAATAATGAGATAGTGGGAGCGTTTTGTAAATTTCTGTTATGAGTAGTTCCCTTAGTTTTGTTTCATTATGTAATGTTAATAAATATTTTTGTGATGCGTTTCTACCTGTTATTTTATCTTCAAAACAAATTTAGCACATAATTTCTCTTCTACCTTACAGGGCGAGCCAACAATAACTAAAACTCATCAAAAAATGCCAATATCTTTGGAATGAAAAGAGATATCAGTTCGCGGTTTTGACAGGTTAATAAGTCATCAAATGTGGCTTTTTGTTAGCTAGTTAGATTTATAGCATTGCATTTGAAATTTCTCGAAAAAAATCATAAATAGAGCTAGGTGTTACATAACGCCCTCTAGTTGCCGATTGGAAAATTGAAAGTGTTTTTGTTATTTGTTACTGAAATCTACATTCAATACTCTTTGCATAGAGTCTACGTTTTCGAAAATCGGTTCATGCATTACGGAGTTACAGTATTTTTTATGTCGAAGGAAGACAACTTCCCCCACCATTTCAGAATAGGTGATACAGAAAAATGACGTTAACAATAATTGTAGAATTGGGACAGTAGTTTCTAAAGTTTATATTTTTGACTAGCCTAAATTGGGGAATATTTCGCAAAAAATCCAATTATATTTTATAAGTGGTAGAATGCGCCGCCTAGCGGAAAACTATGGACTCAAAAACATTTTCAATGATTTTTTTAGGGCGGATTTTCATATAAGAATTTTCTTCCGCAAAGTCTAGGACATACGGTTTCCGAGATACGGCCGGTCGCCGTATGTCATATCGTATGTTTTCTCGGATGGTGGAATGAATCTGAGAAAGATTCCGGGGTTCAATCCGTTTTTCGAAAAATCGGAGTGAACCCCAGAAGATTTCTCAGATAGATATAGATATATATATATATATATATATATATATATATATATATATATATATATATATATTTCTTTCATAACATTATACTTATGATAAAAATTTCATTCAGTTCGACATGTAAACGCACTGTAAAAGCAACGCAAATGATAGATATACAACCCAAAGACTTTCGAAATACTCATCCCTCTAAAGTGGGTTCTACATGATTGTTTATACCTAAGTGAAAATAGGATTCTGAGTGCTGCCAGCCTGTATATATATATATATATATATATATATATATATATATATATATAGATATATATATATATATATATATTATTGTTAATTATAGTGACTACTATGGTCATTTCGTCACTAGTAAGAGCTCTACAAGTCAAACTTATCGCTAACAGAATACATATACTATACATAATTCAAAACAAAATTTGATATGAGAAGATTACCTAGATAGAACAGTCTACAATTAAGAAGCATCGTTAGTATAGTACAACTAGTTAAAATAGTAATACTACATAATATATGAGAAAAAATATATAAACAAACAATAAACAAACAAATAAATAAATAAAACATTATCTGTATGATCACAACTTTGACAAAACGATGATATCCCTAAGGAACGCAAGGACACAAGAGATAGCTTCTCTATCTCCAAGGTTGCTTATAAGTAATCTCTGAATACTATGCCTGGATCTTTCTTGGATGTTTGAAGGGCATTCCAACAGTATATGGCGCACAGTGAGGGAGACCCGGCAGTCATCACACGAAGGCGCCACTCGGCCACTGAGCAGATGCTGGTGAGTGAGGGCTGTATGTCCGATATGCAGCTTATGTACTTTGATAGTTTCCGCCCTTCTATGCGAAATGTCAAAATAAGGGACCAAAACAGGTGGCTTAATTTCCCTCAGCTGGGTATGGGACCGAACCCATTCCTCCTGCCATATGTTCCAGACCCTACTCCTCAAATAAGCTTTCACATCAGTGGACTTCATCAACACCACATCTGCAGTACCATCTAACGATGCCTGCCTCGCAGTAGCGTCCGCAAGTTCATTTCCTCGGATACCGACATGACTAGGTACCCAGAGGAAAGTGACTTGGCATCCCTGTTGTTTTAGGTGACTCAACTGGCCTTGAATATCCTGTGTCAGAGAGTCTATGGTGTAAAGGGCCGCCAAACCCTGCAAAGCACTTAAAGAGTCGCTGGCAATAGTAACATTCAAACCAAGACAACGCATTGAGCAGTACAACAGTGATTCCCAAATTGCATACTGCTCAGCGCAGTATACAGATGCTTGTCTATTCAGCGTTCAGGAATATTTCTCCGTTTCCCCGACCACAAACGCGCATTCCACGTTATATATATATATATATATATATATATATATATATATATATATATATATATATATATATATATATTTATTTATTTATTTATTTGAATTGTTGTTGCCTGTGAACTATTTTTAACTTTTTGATAATTATTAGCAATAACAGGCTTGGTGAATCTCAAAAAACTTCTTTTCTTTGACATTTACTGATTTGAAAAAATTTGAATAGTTAAAAAAGACTACTATGTTTCATCAAAAAAATTTTCGGCTGCGGCCGTTCTCTGTTATTTATTACGTGCTATTCAGTACAATATTAACATTCAAATCTGTTATTATTATATGGTAAGGGAAACCACAGAAACCTTTACCCACGTAATGTTCGAAATAGGTTCAACAAGCCTGTTATTGCTAATAATTATCAAAAAGTTATATATATATATATATATATATATATATATATATATATATATATATATATATATATATATATATATATATATTTCTTTCATATCGCATTATACTTTCGAAAATATACATTCTTCTCTATATTTATGATTGCCATATATTTATAATTCAACCTTTTCTAATATGGGACACTAATGGATTACAAAAGGTGAGGACTCTCAGAATTGCAAAAAGTTTGCAAAATATATAATGAATATAATGAAGTGGATGCATTATGTCTGTCATGATCCAGGAGATGTTGGGATCTTTCATTTTCTGGGAGGTGTAGCTGCTGTTTTATAATAAGATGTTTCGTATTGATTTTTTTAATTGAGTGACACTATTAGCAACCTTACTAAGCCGGAGTTTTATCTGATCTTTGCGAAGTAGATAATGATAAGCAAGGTTGTCAGTCCTACTTTATTTTCTTTTATGGAACTGTGCTGCTCGGGGTGAAGTCTAGCATCAGTGTAAAGCTGAGATACGCATTTAGACAAATGTCCTGTTTGGAAAATATAGATCTTTTGGTAATCTATATTTTAATTCATAGTTGACTTTGTTCTCCTTCATTAATGGCAGTTTTTTTTCAGCCTAGTCAAAATTGTTGTGATTGTCTTTCCATTCGAAAACGCATATTTTATTTTTTTATCAATAGAGAAAATTTTTGCAATCTTGTCCGTCAAACCATCAACATAAGGCAACCTTACATATAAAATTGTATATGCTTCTGGTTTATTAACATTCCTTATTTCCCTTGCATCGGATAGCACATTGTGAAGTATGCGAGCCATTTCGGTAGGTATCCATTTTCTGAAAGAATATTCTGCAGTCTCTCAGAAGCAGCATTTCTCTTCGTAATGTGTAACAGCTAAAATTCTTCTGTTCATACCTAATACAAAGTTAAGTTCATACCTAATATAAAGTTAATAAGTTGATGGTCGCGTCGGAAAATTAGAAAAATGAAAAAATTTTGAATCAATCCATCTTTAGCGTCAAATAACTTTTGAAAAAGTAAATATATCAAAAAGTTATACGAGACTTTTTTGTAGAACGTTCAACCCTCTACAAAAATATGCTCTGACTCAACTAGTCCGATGTATTGTTAAAGAGTTAAAAAATTCCAAAGTTAGAAAAAAAATTTTCCCATGTTAATCAAAGAATAAATTGAAATTTTCGATGCGGCACCTCTTAATATTAATATTAAGAGCTCTAATTTTCACAGGATTTTTTTTTCGTCATTTCAAACAATATTTTCATTATTAATAAGAAAAAGAAAATAGTCGATTTTTTTGAAATAGTCTAATAGGTAGGTATATATATATATATATATATATATATATATACATATATATATAATATATATATATATATATATTAATATATATATATATATATATAAATATATATATATATATATATATATACATATATATATATATATATATATATATATTATATATATATATATATATATATATAGTATATATATATATATATTCATTCGGAATTGTAGTTGCCTGTGAACTATTTCTAATCTCTTGATAATTAATTAGCAATAACAGGCTTGTTGAATCTCAAACTCGATTTATTAAAAAGTTGCAACGTTTCGCCACGACATTCGTGGCTTTCATCAAAAACTTTTTTTTGAGATTCAACAAGCTGTTATTGCTATAATTATCAAGAGATTATATATATATATATATATATATATATATATATATATTATTATATATATATTATTTATATTATATATATATATTAATATATATATATATATATATATACTTATCAAAAATGATACAGTCTTCTCTATATTTATGATTGCCGTATATTTATAATTCACCCTGTTTTCAGATATGGGATACTAATGGATTCTAAAAGATGAAGCCTTGCCAGAATACCAGCTTTTATACCCCACACCTTATTTCACTCTAACGTGAATTTTTTACACATTAATTACAATTTATTACACTTATTCCCAAATTTATTACAGTTGCAGAACTCAAGTTATGAGGGTGTGGTGTAGAATTAGTCTGAAGCTGCACCACACTCATACCATATTCATTATTTTTGATTCAAAACTTTTCTGTAACTAATTACAATTAATTACAATAAATTATAACCATTTCCGGCCTCATTACAATTTCACAAATCAAAAAAATAGGAAAATTATGACAACAAGAAACAAATATAAGGATATTCATTTATTACAATAGCCCACTCGGTTTTATGGGTACAAAAAAATGTCAGCAGGATTAAGAAAATAATAACAGAGTAGCTGCAAGTGAGTGGAGTGGTGTAATGATTGATAAGAATTTTCACGAGACAAAAAACAATAGAACTATCGAGAATAAGATAGAAATACAGGGTTTTCAATTTATTACAATTGCCCACTCAGTTTTGTCGTTACAAAAAAGGGTCAGCATGACTAGGAAAATAATAAAAAAGAATCTGCAAGTGTATATATATATATATATATATATATATATATACATATATATATATATATATATATATATATATATATATATATATATATATATATATATATATATATATATATATATATATATATAAATAAATATATTTATATATATATATATATATATATATTCATTCGAATTGTAGTTGCCTGTGAACTATTTCTAATCTCTTGATAATTATTAGCAATAACAGGCTTGTTGAATCTCAAAAACTCGATTTTATTAAAAAGTTCAACGTTTCGCCACGACATTCGTGGCTTCATCAAAACTTTTTTTTGAGATTCAACAAGCCTGTTATTGCTAATAATTATCAAGAGATTATATATATATATATATATATATATATATATATATATATATATATATATATATATATATATATATATATGTTTTTGTAAACCTGCGCATAGAATAACATCTAGTGAGTATTCGACTAAACCACTTTGACACAACACGCGGCGGGTTATTCGAAATCGAATGAAACAAAAACCTGAAAATCACCAATTTCGGAGTTACACGGTTTTGCCCCTCAGCCGACGTATTGCGATATGGTTTCAACTAGCCTATTTTGGCATCATCACTCTACATTTTTATGGAAAAAAAGTCATGTTATTGCATTTAATTTTTTTAAAGAAATTAGCAATTTTTTCTCCACTGGCATCACTAAAAATTTTCCAGATTACAGATGAGATGGTTTTGATAATGCAATAAATTCTTTTCCCAAAGAAATCAACTTTGTTGAAATCCGTTCAATCGTTCAGGAGTTACAGCTGTTTATTCAAAAAAAACATTGAATCACCTCCAACCACTTCATTTCAATAGATACGTCAAAAAGTGTCGAATAAAAATTACTGGAATAAAGCTGAGCTTAAAATTTAAATTGTTTGTTTGGTATTTACAAGGTGTATTTCAGAAAATTCATTTTGAAAGTTTTAGATGGCGGTTACGCCCCCTAACGGCTATCTTAGAAACCTGAAAATAATTTCCAGGATTTTCTGTTGGCCACTTTGGTTTTAACATTTTCTCTACGATGAATAGTTTCTGAGATATTGCGGGGTAACTCTCTTAATCAGATACCCGGTACAACGAATTGAAACACAATAACACACTAAGGGAGCCCGCGCACTAGGCAACCTGGCTGCCGTAGTCAGACTTCGGCAGCTAAAAGATTGAGCAGCCAGTTAAAGCAGCCGATCTACGACTTTCCATTTTCCGCATAAATTTTTCATTTCGTCATTTCGTGAAAAAATTTCGGTACAAAAATCCAAGTACACAGAGGCTGACGGCAGTCACATCTATTTGACATACAAGAACTCTGTTTGTGTGCAGCCAGTGGGCTGGCGTGCAATAAGGCGCGTTTTAGTTGCTGCCGCACCAATAGTTTGTGACCGCCTAGTGCTCGGGTTCCCATAAGTCGCCATATATTTCACTGGCTGTCGCAGGCTGGCTGTAGGAGCCAGGCTTCCTAATGCGCGTGCTCTCTAACTCACCGATACAATTTCAAGGTCCAGCACTGAATGGTATGTAAGAAAAAGGATGTATTTTCACAACGTTGTCCAATAAGAATCTGTCAGGATCGAATATTTCCGGCTCAGAGAACAAATTTGGATTACGATGTATGTCAAGAATTGAAAATAGTATAGTTGTTCCTATTGGCAACCTATAACCTGTTTCTGTGATCACCTCTTTTGTTAGCAATCTTTCTATCATCATGATAGGTGGATAAAGTCGTAAGCTTTCCTTGGTAAACCGATCCAAATATTCCATACTAGTTGAATCAAAATAGCTTGGACTCCCATTTTCACCTATTGTTTTCTTGATTTCTTATTATGATTATTTATATATATATATATATATATATATATATATATATATATATATATATATATATATATATATATATATATATACTTATCAAAATATACAGTCTTCTCTATATTTATGATTGCCGTATATTTATAATTCACCCTTTTCAGATATGGGATACTAATGGATTCTAAAAGATGAAGCCTTGCAGAATACCAGCTTTTATACCCCACACCTTATTTCACTCTACTTGAATTTTTTACACATTAATTACAATTTATTACACTTATTCCCAAATTTATTACAGTTGCAGAACTCAAGTTATGAGGGTGTGGTGTAGAATTAGTCTGAAGCTGCACCATACTCATACCATATTCATTATTTTTGATTCAAAACTTTTCTGTAACTAATTACAATTAATTACAATAAATTATAACCATTTCCGGCCTCATTACAATTTCACAAATCAAAAAAATAGGAAAATTATGACAACAAGAAACAAATATAAGGATATTCATTTATTACAATAGCCCACTCGGTTTTATGGGTACAAAAAAATGTCAGCAGGATTAAGAAAATAATAACAGAGAAGCTGCAAGTGAGTGGAGTGGTGTAATAATTGATAAGAATTTTCACGAGACAAAAAACAATAGAACTATCGAGAATAAGATAGAAATACAGGGTTTTCAATTTATTACAATTGCCCACTCAGTTTTGTCGTTACAAAAATGGGTCAGCATGACTAGGAAAATAATAAAAAAGAAGCTGCAAGTGAGTGAGGAAGTGTAATAATCGATTAGACTTTTCACGAGACAAAAAGCAATAAAATTGTCGGAAATAAGATAGAAATACAGTGTTCTCAATTTATTACAATAGCCCACTCGGTTTTATCGATACAAAAAAAGGTCAGCACGATCAAGAAAATGATAAAAAAAAAAGCTGCAAGTGAGTGGGCTAGTGTAATAATTGATAAGAATTTACACGAGACAAAAAATTATAGAATTATCGAAAATAAAATAGAAATACAGGGTTTTCAATTCATTACAACAGCCGACTTGGTTTTATCGATCCAAAAAATGGTTACCAGGATTGAGAAAATGTTAAGGAAGAAGCTGCAGATGTGTGGGGTAGTGTAATAATTGATAAGAATTTTGAAGAGACAAAAAACAATAGAATTACCGAAAATAAGATGAAAATTGATATGCTTCTAGAGATACCGACGTCGTTGAGTCATGTAAATGTTGAAAACGAAAACATTCGAAAATGCAAAGACCATTATCGAATTACTTGTAATCAATCCACTCATCTTGCCACAGCTTGTACAGATGGCGCCCTTTGTTTTGTTATTTCATTCCTATCAGTGTAACAGTAATAATGAAGTTTAAATTTTGCTGACCGTTTTTTGTATTCATAAAACCGATAATTCTATGAATTCGATGGACGATGAATCAACTCTGTGGTAGTTCATATTTAATCGAAGAATAAATAATAAGTAAAAAACTAGTCGAAAAACCACAAACTGTTTGTGGTTTTTAGACAAGTTTTTCACTTATTATTTATTTTTCATTCAATAAATCTATAACTGTTTGTCCTGTGAAAATTCTTATCTATTACTAAACTATCCCCACTTACTTGCAGCTTCTTTATAATCTTTTTCCTGATCGTACTGACCTTTTTTTGTATCGATAAAACCGAGTGAGCTATTGTAATAAATTGAAAACCCTATATTTCTATCTCATTCCCGATGATTTTATTATTTTTTGTCTCGTGAAAATTCTTATCAATTATTACTCTACGCCACTCGCCTGCAGCTTCTTTTTCATCATTTTCTTAATCCTATTGACCATTTTTTGGATCCATAAAACCGAGTGGGCTATAGTAATAAATTGAACACACCGTATTTCCATCTTATTTTCGATAATTCCATAATTTTCTTAATCGTAATGACCTTTTTTTGTATCGATATAACCGAGTGGGCTATTGTAATAAATTGAAAACCCTGTATTTCTATCTTATTTTCGGTAATTTTATTGTTTTTTGTCTCTTGAAAATTCTTATCAATTATTACACTACCCCACACACCTGCAGCTTCTTTCTTAACATTTTCCCAATCCTGATAACCATTTTTTGGATCGATAAAACCGAGTGGGCTATTGTAATAAATTGAAAACCCTGTATTTCTATCTTATTTTCGATAATTCTATAATTTTTTGTCTCGAGAAAATTCTTATCAATTATTACACTACCCCACTCACTTGCTGCTTCTTTTTTATTATTTTCTTAATCGTGCTGACCTTTTTTTGTATCGATATAACCGAGTGCTATTGTAATAAATTGAAAATTATGTATTTTTATCTTATTTTCGGTAATTCTTTTGTTTTTTGCCTCTTGAAAATTCTTATCAATTATTACACTACCCCACACACCTACAGCTTCTTTCTTAACATTTTCTCAATCCTGGTAACCATTTTGTTGATCGATAAAACCGAGTGGGCTATTGTAATAAATTGAAAACCCTGTATTTCTATCTTATTTTCGATAATTCTATAATTTTTTGTCTCGTGAAAACTCTTATCAATTATTACACTACCCCACTCACTTGCTGCTTCTTTTCTATCATTTTCTTAATCGTGCTGACCTTTTTTGTATCGATATAACCGAGTGGGGCTATTGTAATAAATTGAAAACTCTGTATTTCTATCTTATTATCGGTAATTCTATTGTTTTTTGTCTGGTAAAAATTCTTATCAATTATTACACCACATCACTCACTTGCAGCTTTTCTGTTATAATTTTTTAAATCCTGCTGACCTTTTTTTACCCATAAAACCGAGTGGGCTATTGTAATAAATGAATATCCTCACATTTGTTTGTTGTTGTCATAATTTTCCGATGTGCTACCTATTTTTTTGATTTTTGGAATTGTAAAAAGGCCGGAAATGGTTGTAATTAATTGTAATTAATGGCAGAAAAGTTCTGAATCAAAAATAATGAATAAGGTATGAGTGTGGTGCAGCTTTAGACTAATTCTACACCACACCCTCATAACTTGAGTTCTGCAACTGTAATAAATTACAGTTTGGGAATAAGTGTAAGTTTTTACGGATCATTTTAATCATTTTTCACGTTCAATGTTCTATAGCTAACCTCTAAGGTTTTGAAGATATTTAGAATTTAAGAAAATTACAGTAATTCATGGATTTTAAGATATGGTTGAATTTTTTTCGATAAAATTTTGCACTATTGTACAAAATGCTCTACTGAACTTGGATCAGCGAAATAAATCGTGCCTCTTCATAAAGGTATTCAAAAATCTCAAAATTGACATTCAAAGATTTGTTAGAATCTTGTCATCAATAAATAAATAAATAATGTCATACATTTAAGTAGTAGTAGGGGAGCCTAAGCGGGGATATTGCGATTTACTCGAGCGCGGTAGAATAACATATTGGGGGAAACCTTGCACCCTGTTGAGTATCCTCACCATACATGAACCCTCAATATGGGGGCGTTCGTCTAGGGCAACCGATCAGATTAGTAAAAAAAATCGATCGTTCAAAAAACTCAGCGCGTCAGATTAAGGCAAAGTGAGTTAATTACATGCAGAAGAGTATGCATTTCACTAATCTGACGATTTGCACGTGACATAAGGAAATAAGAGACTAAAAAAGTTTCAAAAAGAAAACGTCACCTTGACATTCTCGAGCATGGTTAAATTTTTATGCTCATTTTGAAGGAAATGTCATGATATTTTTTTTGCATTTTTGAATATCGGCGATGAGTTTTGGTCTCGTACGGTCACCTCCACCATGCAAATCGGCAGATTAACTTACCTTCGTTATCAGAGACAATGTGGGGTGTATAAACTGTTAATATATGACGCGCTCGAGTAAATCTATACAACGATTTTTTTTTACATTTTTGAAGATCTGCACACGTTTCCCCCCCCCAGTGAAATGGCATACATCATATAACCTTTTTTTCGTTTTAGCGTCTAATCTTCACAATCCAAAAGGTCCCCACGACGCTCGAGTAAATCCCCATTTAGCATCTCGGGTTCCCCTACTATAAGGTTGTAACGTAGCTCCGTTTCCTCCTCCGGAACAAGAAATCGTACCTCCGCTTCCGCATTCGCATCCACAAAATTTTGGCGGAGTTGTAACGCAGGTATATTTACGTCGTTGACATACATAAAATCGGACAACAATCTACATTACTTGAACGTTGCAAGAGGTGTTGGTGATGAGGAAGCTTCTGTTGCCAAAAAAACCTAGACTAGAATCAAATTGGAAGATTGATGGACGGAGCGCAAGTTTCCAGATTTTACCACCAACACGAAGTTTGTATTCCAATCTGGCTGATATGTTGATAAATAGTAGTGGCTACGAAGAGGAAATAGAAATTACATTACCAATAGTAACCATTTGATATGGAAATCACTAATTAATCAATATAGTGAAGAAAACAGACTATAGATAGTTGAAGATTATTATGGTGGAGATATAACACTAAATATAAAATTTTTCCTCCTATCGTTCGCACTTAGCAATTATTTAGTTCAGTAAGTTTAATTTATGGAAAGTGACAAAGCTGCAAAACTTTTGTTTATGAATTATAACTTTTAATAATTTATATTACTAGTATGTATGGCATACACTATACACATGCATTGTACATTATTTGAAATGAAAAATTTTACTATCTATTACTTTAAAACATCATGAATGCATATTTTTCTACTTTCACCTCCGCCTCCGTGAATATCCGCATCCGCGGAGGCGAAGCTCGTCACATCCGCCTCCGCTTCTGCTATGGAGGCCTCCGTTACAACCCTACATTCAAGCAAGTATTTTCAGTACTTGCAAATAAGTTGGTTGTAAGTCTCAATACTAAAATCTTTTTATGTTCTTCATGACAGATCCAGATTATACTTTTCCAATTTTATGATTGCTACATATTTATGATTAACTTTTTCCAGATATGGGACTACTGGATCCTAAAAGATGAATTCCTCAAAGATCGTATCTACCTTCTGAAAATTAGATGGATAGACATATTTTGAAGAAGCAATAAGAAGTGCATTCGAACAGTAATGGTGCATAGAAAGTCCTCTGATGTTTTGAACAGTATGATCCACAGGATAATTAGTTGACTCATGGAGATTATTTATTATTATTATTTTTGTGGGGGGCTGTAAAATTTGACATTTTGTTATGTATATAAGAATATGTGTGTGTATATATGTATATATATATATATATATATATATATATATATATATATATATATATATATATCTTAGCTTCTATACTATGAGTTTAGGAATAGAATAAAAGTGTATTTCTCAAATATAATTCTAGCGTGTTTTTGAAATCATTAGGGGATTATTGAAAACTCTTGAACTATATTGCGAATTTCTCTGCTTGTCTCTCTGTATCGTCAGTTTTGTTGTAGTGTGCTAGCCAAGTATTACAATTTCAGAAGATGGGTGAGCAGGTACATATCTTCCACCTACAAACTACTATTCATAGGTGGAATCTAGTAATAAAGCTATGCAAATAGATTTATCAATTATTATATTTCATAGGTTCCTTGTTATTCGAATGCAGCTAATACTCATGTTGCTGAAATTGTGATACTTCAGTTTTTATGCTTTTTTGATAGATTGAAAATACAAGTATAAAATTGGTATATGGTTCCACTGACCAGGACGTTGTTAAATTCGAATAAACTGTAAAATACGTGAGATGTTCCGAATCCGCTAGCGCGTGTAGTTACCGTTAACGTAATTGAGCGCAATGTATTGACAGCTTCTGTCTTCTGCCTGACATCTTGGCCGTCTTCATGGTGAATGGACTTAACTAATCTCATTTTGCCTATTAGTGGATTCTGATAGAATTACATAAAATTTTTGGTGTTCAAACCAACGGTAAAATTATTTGCCGATTACTCATTGACTGAAATCAATACAAATCTTATCTGAGAATTAAGCGCTGTATTCGTCGTTAGAAACCAATACAAGTCTAATATGAGAAGAAGGCTGTAGCTATACAAACATTACAAACTAAGCACTTCATTGTTGGTGAGTGGAAATCACATATTTTACTCTTTCCTCATGGTGAGTGGACTTACCTAATCTCATTTTGCCTACTATTGGATTCTGATAGAATTACAAAAAATTTTTGGTGTTCAAACCAACGGTAAATTTATTTTCCAATTATTCATTGACTGAAATCAATACAAATCTAATCTAAGAAGTAAGCTGTAGCTACGCGATCAGATCCACAAATTTAGTAATTGGTGTTTGGTAAAATATTCATATTCTACCAATTTCCTTCGGTGATTGGACGTCATGTGTACTGTCGATCCTATTGTGTCTATTTCTCGAATATCGACGAATTTAACAATTTTTTTGGTGTCTGAGCATTCATTATGTGATATATTATGTCTTCTGGTGACTGAACTTCTAACTATATGGTCTATGTTTTTCTGATGAATCTTATCGAACTCGTGGATATTATTCGTCAATATTTGTCCTTAGAATCCAATAATAGTCTAATCTGAAAAGAATTTTACAGCTATGCCAACAGATTCACAAATTTTGCAGTTTTCTAATTTTGTATATTTAGTGTTAAAACGAATGGCAAAATTATTTAAATTTGTCGTCAGAAGTTGATAACACTCTAATAGGAGGGAAAGGTTGCAGCTATGCAAAAAGTTTAGCAACTGGTGTTGTGGAACCTTGTCGCAATTGAAGAAATTTTTGGTGTTAAAACCAACGGTAAAATTATTTGCCGAATAAGTATACTTATTCATCGACTGAAACTAATACTAGTCTAATCTGAGGAGTAAGCTGTAGCTATGTAAACAGATCCACAAATTTAGCAATTGGTGTTGGGTGAATAATTGATATTTTACCAGTGTCCATTGGTGATTGGACGTCAAGTGTATTGTCAGTCTTATGTCTATTTCTCGAATATCGACGAATTTCACAATTTTCCAATTGTTGGTTAGTGTTAATTTCAGGCTATGCAAGTTTCTCATTTGAATGCAGCTGTTTCTTACATTACTTTGATCGTAATTCATAAATGTGATATCTTTGTTTCTGGTTACTGATCTTGCAAGTCTATTTTGTACTTGTGAAATCTCAAATCATTACAAAATGTACTTGATGTTGAAACCAACGGCAAAATTACTTGTCGTATAAAAGCTATGCAAATTGATTTATCAATTATTATGTTTCATAGGTTCTTTGTTATCAGAATGCAGCTAATTCTTATGCTGCTGAAATTGTGACACTTCAGTTGTTATATTTAGGCTGCAACAATGAAGATAGATGTGAAAATTTTCCGATTGTTGATTAGTGTTAATTTCTTGCTTTTCAAGTTTCTTATTTGAATGTAGTTGTTTCTTACATTGCTTTCATCGTAAATCGTAATGTGATATCTTTATGCCAATTTGTGGAATTTTATCGGATTACATCAAAATTTAAAATATCGGATTACATTTAAAAGCTGTAGCTACGCAATCAGATCCACAAATTTAGCAATTGTTGTTGGGTGAAATATTCATATTTTACCAGTTTCCTTCGGTGATTGGACGTCATGTGTAGTGTCGATCCTATTATGTCTTTTTCTCGAATATCGACGAATTCAACAATTTTGTTGGTGTCTGAGCATTCATTATGTGATATATTATGTCTTCTGGTGACTGGACTTCTAACTATATGGTCTATATTAAAAATTAAATAATAAGAAAACAACTTGTCTAAAAACCACAAAATGAAAATAACTTTTTTATTCGACTAGTTTCGCCTGTTACAGCATTATCAAGACTGAATACATAATTGCAAGTACATCGCTTGAAAATATAAGTATTTCGGTTCGGTACCTGGGGGTGGTAAAATGTAATTGATGGGTCCAAGTTATCAGAGATTTAACAGTGGGAAGTGGTCTTTAGAAGAATGTAATTATGGGATTTTTGGATCTTGTTTATTTCCATGGCTTCCAGGAAGTTCATTATCATACCTTTATCACAGTAATGAAGAATTTTTGGTTTGAAAGAGGATGAGATGTTATGTTTTTTTGACTCAAGATGTTCCCTAAATGCTGATTGTCCGTTTTTTAGATGTTCTTTTAGCCTGGTTTCAAAACATCTCCCGGTCTGACCTATATATGTTGAATTACATTCTTCACAGTCCATTCTATAAATTCCTGTTATCTTCATTGGATCGACTTTTGACATTTTGTTATTAAAAATCATTCTATCCAATCTGCTGTGACTCGAGAAAGCAGTATTCAAATTATTATTTTTAAAGAATTGAATGATCTTCGAAGAGGGGATGTGCGTATAAGGGATGCTCACAAACTTTTGAACATTTTTGTTATTGCAGTATGGTCCATATAATTTCAAATTGATAAAATGTTTCTCTTTTTTCGAAATTAAACTATTTATTATCTTTAATGGAAAATCATTGTTAATACCTATCGCGCGAATCACGTCAAGTTCTACCATAAGGTCTTGTTTTGATAAAGGAACCGAAAAAGCCCTATGAATCATTGAGTTAAGAGCCGCGAGTCGATGGCTAATTGGACTGAAAGAATTATAACTTATGATGGCGTCTGAGAAAGTAGGTTTCCTGAATATTCTATATGACAATTTATCCTGTTGTTTCGATATTGTTAGGTCGAGAAAATTTAACGAATTATTTTGTTCTGTTTCTACTGTGAACTTGATCTTATCATGTATTGAATTCAGATATGTTAGGTATAATTTAATATGTCGGTCTGTCCCATTGAATCCAACCAAGATATCATCCACATAGCGGTACCAAAAAATAATATGTTTTTTAGATAGATCTGATTCTAATATTGTGGTTTCCATGTTGTCCATGGACTTCCTGGAAGCCATGGAAATAAACAAGATCCAAAAATCCCATAATTACATTCTTCTAAATGACCAGTTGGACTTAAACCACTCCCCACTGTTAAATCTCTGATAACTTGGACCCATCGATTACATTTTACCACCCCCAGGTACCGAACCGAAATACTTATATTTTCAAGCGATGTATTTGCAATTATGTATTCAGTTTTGATAATGCTGTAACAGGCGAAACTAGTCGAATAAAAAAGTTATTTTCATTTTGTGGTTTTTAGACAAGTTGTTTTCTTATTATTTAATTTTTAATATAAATATGAACTACCACAGAGTTGATTCATCGTCCATCGAATTTATATGGTCTATGTTTTTCTGATGAATATTATCGAACTAGTGGATATTATTCGTTAATATGTGTCGTCAGAATCCAATCATAAGTCTAATCTGAAATGAATGTTACAGATATGCCTACAGATTAACAAATTTTGGAGCAGTTTTCGAATTTTTTATATTTAGTGTTAAAACGAACGGCAAAATTATTTAAATTTGTCGTCAGAAGTTGATAACACTCTAATAGGAGGGGAAGGTTGCAGCTATGGAAAGAGTTTAGCAACTGGTGTTGTGAACCTTGTCGCAATAAATGAAATTTTTGGTGTTTAAACCAACGGAAAAATTTTTTGCCGAATAAGTATATTCATCGACTGAAACCAATACTAGTCTAATCTGAGAAGTAAGCTGTAGCTATGTAAACAGATCCACAAATTTAGCAATTGATATTTTACCTATGCCCTTTGGTGATTGGACGTCAAGTGTATTGTCAGTCTTATATCTATTTCTCGAATATCGACGAACTTCACAATTTTCAGTTTGTTGAATAGTGTTGAAACGAAAGCAAAATTATTTTCCGAAAATTTAAATTTGTT
>JARQZK010005328.1:0-38796 GCA_030704885.1 Cynegetis impunctata | reverse complement strand
AACAGCTTCTGGGATATTGTATTGGTTCAGCTTATTTCCTGGGGTTTTTGAATTGCTTTTACCACCTCCTGAGATTTTTGAAATTTTTGGAAACTCCTAGGGTTTTGAGATGGTTTTCCTAGCTCCTGAAGTTTTTAGAAACTCCTGAGATTTTGAGAATTCCTGTGCTTTTGCTAAAATTCACATTATCGAATTTCAGTTCAATTAACTTTCAATAATCTTGTTTGCTGCGTAGATTCCTATCCTTTTTAATCTTATCTACAAACGGTACTACGTTCTTTGAATCAAATAAAAAAACTAAGACATAGGGAAAGTGTTTTTTTTTCGAGCAAAAAAAACACAACACAAGCAAAAAAACAAGGTTAAAAAAGAAAATTTGAACTAAGAAGATGTCTGAAAGTAATTAACGTGAATATATAGTAAAAGGACTGTTCCATAATATAAACTTCGGAGACCATTACGAATATTGAAATAAAAAATGGAAATTAATCTTCAAGTTCACAAATATGATCGAAATTATTTAATCAATGTCATTAATCAATAAAAAGAAACACTGACCGCTTCCTAGCGCAAAAGATATTTAACAAAAATTTATCAACTTCGGGATAACTATAAGGTGAGAACTTATTTGCCTTTACAATATAATTTTTACGTCGTATCAATTCAAATCCCCAAATCGAAAGGGAAGATCATTTAGCGTTGTCCGGCTGCGACGAATTTTTATCCCTCACACTATTTGAAGTGACGCTAGAAATCATAGAATCTTCTTTACTGGCTGATCTCGGCTAGAATTTGGTTTAGCCAGTGGACAGTATTTCATAACGTTACAAAGCGTACCTATTCTATTCAGACAAATATAACAGATGAAAACAACATGAAATGAAAATACCAAAAACTTAAATAGTTATTTATGTACCAAGTACGTTATATAGATCCTAACGCCCAGAAGGTAACATTCGGCCCGAGGGATGAATGCTGCCCGATGAGCGTTAGGATCTAGTAACGCACGTGGTGCATACAAGATTTTATTTTTCACGAAAAAATTATTTGATTATAATGGAAACTCGATTTTGCAATCGGTTCATTGCTCCTATACTTTCCGTTTTCCTTCTCATAGTAGGCATGTCATTTGTTGATATTATGACGTTTGTGAATATTTTTGTCATAATTATTGAATCTCATTGCTGCTTTCTTTGTGTAGTCTTATAAAAATAATGGAAATGAAAATGAATTACCCAAGAATATCATCAAAAATACCGGAGAAATCCACAGTCGTATAAGACAAGGATTATGAAGTATTTGATCAATGGAAGTTGCTTCAGTTGTCCTCGTATAATGAGCGAGCCTTTTATATATATATATATATATATATATATATTTATATATATATATATATATATATATATATTATATATATATATATATATATATATATATATATATATGTATATATATATATATATATATATATATATATATATATATATATATATATATATATATATATATATATATATATATATATATATATATATATATATATATATATATATATATATATATATATATATATATATATATATATATATATAGAAAATGATTTATTTTTCACTTGTATATTATTTGTTGATTTTACCTTAGATACGGTTGCTATAAACAAACTCATTTTGCCCTAGGACGTTATGAGCGGGCATTATGGAACATAACGCCCGCCGATTGTACGAGGAGAAATGAAGCAACTTCCAGTGATTAAATAATTCAAGATCCTTGTCGTATACGACTCTGGATTTCTCCAGCAATGAATTATTCGTTGCTTTGGCTGCATTTTCTATGATATTCTTGGGTAAATTCATTTTCAATTCCATTATTTCTACAAGACTACACAAAGAAAGCAGCAATGACATTCACTAAATATGATGACCAAAATATTCACAAACGTCAAAATATCAACAAATGACATGTCTACTACTATGAGAAGGAAAATGGAAAGTATATGAGCAATGAACCGATTTTAAAATCGATATTTGATTATAATGAAATATTTTTTTCGTGAAAAATAAAATCTTGTATGCACCACGTGCGTTACTAGATCCTAACGCTCATCGGGCTTTAGGATCTATATAACGCACTTGGTACATAAATAACTATTACGGTATACATCAAGTCGAGATAGTCTCGTAGTCATGTACCTGCATCCCTGTCACTAAGGTAACATAGATACTATAAAGGGATAAATTAATTGTTTCCGATACTAAGGTATTCAAATCCTAAATTGATTTCCATCTATATCGAATTCCTTCCTTTCCTCATCGTCTACTATCACTATTGTGCAACAGATGTCACTTTGTAAGTTTAGACAATTCCAAAACTTCTCAATTACGATATGCCTATATTTGCTTGAATCAAATGAGATAAATCTGATGCGCCTATCTTGCATTCATCACCGTAATGGCTTTGAGCAAATTTACTGCAATATTCCATCTACATTAACTTATAATATTAACCTAAATTAATCGATTCTATTGAAATATATTCACCCATTGGACTGGATGAGGATAACGATAAAGTGCTATAAATGCTTGAACTGAAGATGAAATCAGCTGTTATCCAAAGAATAAAACGAAGTTTCAAATAAAGCTGACGGTCGAGCAGTCGTGCTCCTTTATTTATACCTACTCAGAAGGTCCTCGGTTCGAACCATGTAGCTGACTGGTCTGAAAAGAGTTTTTCTCAAAGATTTTCTTATATCTTAGATATATCATTGCTTATAAACCTATAAAGGTGAATGGTGTGGTAGTAATCATCCTCAGAACCCCACCTCACATCATCTCATCCATCCTTAACGCATCATCGTACACACAAGTGTATCCTCTGATCTCGCTGGAACAGAGAAAACTCAAGCAGCGCACTTCATTAGATATACCTGAGGGAGGAATTATTACACACGTGACCATTTGTTTACCTCTAGATTCACGACGTTTAAAACTATTGAAAAACCAACATAAAATACTTCAACCTAAAAATATCTGAATAACACAAATCAAATACGAAAATATATTTTCTTCGTGTTACCTACGTGTTCCCTAAAAATTTCGTCAAATCTATTTTCTCAACAAACTTCCATTCCAACGTATCACCTGGTTATCGTGACTTCTGTAATCATCCAAATTGCTTGTCTATTATGTTCAAAATTATTGTCTTCTAGTTATTATTTCTTCTTAATATTCAAATTACACCCAATTTGAAATGTTTGAAATAGATTTATGAACACTTATAATATAAAATCACAATGCTTTTATTCATTTGATATAATTTGAGAGAGTTTAAGATTTATATAAGAAAAAAGTGAAGTCCATTAATTATCGGTTGGTATTACTCTTTTAAAGACTAATTTATGTGCATAGATTTCATTTTTCATCAACCAATCAATTATTTTGATTTTGAAACGGGTACAACTTGAAAAGTTAATATACACTAGAAAAAAAGGGAGAAAAATTTGAAAGAATCGTTTTTACACCTTCCTCACAATTGAATATATAATTATTTGTCGTTGTTATACATTGTAATTAACGAATGGTGAATGCGGGTGATGTAAATACATCCGGCTTATCTTGATAGAATAATGATATTGTTCTCAATTACAGTAATTTAATTGATCTGAAATGTATATTTGTTCTATTTCAGTATATAATAAAACAGGACCGTTTTTTGTGCTGAAAGTATCGTAATGTGTAACTTCTCATACTAGAAAATGAAATATATATGTAGGTATATATCTATATATATATATATATATATATATATATATATATATATATATATTATATATATATATATATATATATTTATTTCGTATGATAGGATTACAGCTGTATTAAAAAACATATATACATGTGTAGAACGGAATAAACGGTATACATACAGAGTATGCACAAGTAAAATATAACACAAACATAGCAAGTAACTGAAGCGAACATAGAATGTATGAGAACACAATTGAGAAAGTGGTAAGGTGGCCTCAGTCAACTATGGGTAGATATCCAGTCCACTCAGCCATTTCAGTTGCGCCTCCCATGATGATGGGGTTGCAATTGTAGACTTAGCCTCCCCGTGGTGCACCCTGGGCAACGTAACATTGTTACGGCAAAATAGTCTACAACTTCGGCTGCTGGACCATTGTTGGATATCCCAGCCCTTATGGAATGCAGCATAATAATAGGAGAATCAATATATATATATATATATATATATATATATATATATATATATATATATCTATATATATATATATATATATATATATATATATATATATATATATATATATATATGAGATAATGAGATATGAGAAGATTTATTGATGTCGAAATTCGTGACCTGCTGAAAGACTTGGAAAAAGAAAAGAGTAAATATCCATAGCAACGGTCATCTAGATATAATTCAAAATTCAAAAAACCTTAACTATGTTTTGAAAACTATGGACATCACATAAGAAATAAACTCTCACATTTATGGGAATTCTGTTCGATTTCAATTTAAAAATTTAATTTCTTTATGCTTAGATCTCTTATTTCGTTCAAAAAAGGTTTTTTTTTCAGTAAACGAATAGAAAGCACTGAAAATTTCAATACACGCGCTGAGGATATTCCTAAATTATACTTTTCATCTATTCACAGATTGTGAATAACTCTCAAATGGAAACGAAAGAATTTGAGGTAGACGCAGCGGTAACAAAGTTTAAAATATTCATTTTCCTCCAGTACCATCACAATGCAACCACAATTACGGTCCAAAAGATCCGGGAGCTTCGCAGGTCTCAAGCTGGAGGGGTTTTCTGGCTAGATCGCTGTATATTTCAATTTTCAGATCATTATAATTTCACGACGGAGCCGTGACGTTGCATTATGCAGTTATCGATTCGTTTGTATGCGGATTTTCACAGTTTAGTGACTCTATAAGAACGTATGCAAATAAAAGTGATAATACATTTCATGAGAAATCAATGTAATGAACTTAGCAAATATATTTGTAGAAAATTGTTTTCGTAATTTACGCAGATTTGATAACTAACTAGCGGCCGGCCACTCGTTGCTCCGGCTCAAATTTTTAAATATGATATGGGGACTGCACCAAACCAGCTACCCGGTTACGAGTTCTAATATATATATATATATATATATATATATATATATATATATATATATATATATATATATATATATATATATATATATATATATATATATATATATATATATATATATATATATATATATATATATATATATATATATATATATATATATATATATATATTTATATATATATATATATATATATATATATATATATATATATATATATATATATATATATATATATATATATATATATATATATATATATATATATATATATATATATATATATATATAACTGAGATTGAATTCTCGCACATCTCTTGGTGAAACATCATAAAGAATAAAGTTTAAACTTTAAAATAAAACACACTAGGCCTAAGTTTCACTATATAAAAATATTTAGGTACTGTATTTAGCAGTAAAGGATAGTCGGCATGTTTCGGATTATCAACTCATTATCAAGACTGACTATACGAGAGTATTACATCCTATTTTATAAAACAGACAAAAGCAAAGGTGATACCTGAAAATCAATTTGTTCGTTTACAAGGGGTAATTTACTATTATGGGCGGAACTTATTTCAAGAATTGAATTTCAAGAAGGTCAAGGCGCTTTCCTTTGTTACCTGAATGCAACAGTCATTTTATGTTACCAAAAAACCTGAAAATTCGAACAATCCTTGGAGAAACAACAGCAACATAAGGCAGGGAAGTGAAGAAAAATTGAAATAGTTCCAAATATTTTATACTAATTTGTATCCTAAATATATATGTATATATATATATATATATATATATATATATATATATATATATATATATATATATATATATATATATATATATATATATATAATCTATTGATAATTATTAGCAATAACAGGCTGGTTGAATCTTAAAAAACTCGATTTTATTAAAAAGTTGACGTTTCACTACGACATTCGTAGTTTTTCAAAACTTTTGAAAAAATTGAAATTTCTTTGACATTTTTTGATTTGAAAAAATTTGAATAGACAAAGACTACTTTGTCTTGCTGAAATTTTTTTCCGAATGTGGTTGTTCTCTGTTAGTTATTACTTGCCATTCAGTCTAATATCTACATTCAAAATTGTTATCATTAGATGGCAAGGGAAACCACAGAAACCTTTACCTACGTAATGTTCGACAATAAAAATAATAGGGTACTATTTATCTAACAACAAAGAAATTAGTCGCAGGAAAATATTAAAAAAGTAGAGTAGAATTATCGGTATAGAACGTTTATATGGAAGCAGCCGTTACAAACGGGCTATACCGATAATTTTGCTCTACTTATTTAATATTTTCCGGAGACTAATTTCTTTATTATTGTTTATTTACTCGTTCTGAGATCTCGCGGATGGCATTAATCGCCTCCGTGGCAGAGTTTGACCAAATCTCCCAAACCGGAGAGAACAAACAATAGTCCACAAAGGTGTGATTGTCTTCCGTAGCAGAGGTTTTTATTTGTTGTACTATTTTCATCTCCAAATTTTCAATCCAATGCTTTGCTACGCCGTTCTGATGAGGACCAAAGAGTCCGAAACACGTGTCAACGGCTGCTTCCATATAAACGTTCTATACCGATAATTCTGCTCTACTTTTTTAATATTTTCCTGCGACTAATTTCTTTGTTGTTAGATAAATAGTACCCTATTATTTTTATTTTCGAACATTACGTAGGTAAAGGTTTCTGTGGTTTGCCTTGCCATCTAATGATAACAATTTTCAATGTTGATATTAGACTGAATAGCACGTAATAAATAACAAAGAACAACCACATTCGGAAAAAAAATTTTAGCAAGACAAAGTAGTCTTTGTCTATTCAAATTTTTTCAAATCAATAAATGTCAAAGAAATTTCAATTTTTTCAAAAGTTTTGAAAAACTACGAATGTCGTAGTGAAACGTCAACTTTTTAATAAAATCGAGTTTTTTAAGATTCAACCAGCCTGTTATTGCTAATAATTATCAAGAAATTAAAAATAGATCACAGGCAACAACAATTCGAATATATATATATATATATATATATATATATATATATATATATATATATATATATATATATATATATATATATATATATATATATATATAATTCACTGTTGAATTATTGTGAATGCAGATTTGGCTTCGGGGAATACCATATAACCAGCTGCCATGGAAGATTGTTTGATAATCTTTAAATTATTGAAGAATTTTCCTTGGTTACTTTATGGGATAATTTAAATTTGCTATGGTCGGCTACAATTTTTTCTATAATTGACTATTACCTAGATTCTCTTTTTATTGGTGAATATTCCATTGCCCCCAAGGTTTCTCTCCCGAAATCAGTGGCATGAATCCATAATACGTATTTCAATTTTCGGCTCCGCAGACATCAACGAGTTGGAAAACACTGGTCTAGACTGTCTCCTCTGAATATTATTGACTTCCATTATTCACTACTGGTTATTTAGTTTCATTGTAGTTTTTAATAAAATAGTTTCAGTATACCTCCGCACAAAACGATATTGTACGAAGTAGGGATGGAGTGAGAATTCTTATATAATGCGAAAGGTTCATTAATAATGTACTGTTATTACTGAAATTATTATAATTCTTAATGAATACATAATGCAAACGACGTTGATAAGACTTGCGAATAAGAAATAACTTTTCTCATCAGTGGCGTATCCAGATATTGTGTTTGGGGGGGGGAATGGCAACTATTATGATAATCAGCGAAAGCGGGGGAGGGAGGGATGTCGATTGATCGTAGCTCATGTACATACAATATTCATCATAAAATGTGAAGATATAAAATATACATATAAGTTAAAAAATAAAATATATATATAAAACTCAAGAAAAAAATATGAAAACCCAGGAAATAGGCTGTTCAAAAATTTGAAGGAAAAATATCAGAAAGGTAAGGGGAATGATATATTTATTAAAAATTTAAACATAACCGCTTCTTCTAGCATCAAATATGATTCAAAAAATCACGAGACGAAATCCATTCGCCTCTTTCGTCGGAATTCTTTCCATCATCGTGAGTATGTATAACAAAAGTTCTGAATTTTTATGATTTTTATAATTTGTATTGAAGAATTTGCAAAAAACGATGCGGCAACCCGCACCCCTGCTATTGAATGAGTGAAGCCGAGGCATCGCGCGTAAACACCTATTTACTTATGCAACCACACAAAATTTCGCATGCCATTCACTGATCTAGGTATGATCTATCTAGGATCTATCTATTCTGATAAATTTCGTTTGTTTATTTATTTCATTTACATACTACGTGGACTATCAAATAATATGAAAAAAACTTTTTTATTAGTTTTCGTACAATGTTTGATATATTTTATAATTTCATTCGAAGATTTAGTGTTGCAAATTATCTTCTGGGGGGTAATTACCCCCAGTACTCCCCCCCCCCGTCCCCCGTGAATACGCCCCTGCTTCTCATGAGTGGGTGACGCATTTAAATTAATATCAGTAATAAGTCAGTGATAAATATTCAATTTTCCATGTTTTTATAACAGTTATTTGTAGGGTTTTGAGCAAAACCTATTTATACAGGTCATAAATCTGAACTTACCTATAATCCCAACATAAATTTCCAAATGTTTGATTCAATACCAAAGGTAAGAAAAATCAATTTGATCAGTCCGGGGTTTATAAATTGATTTGTTTCGTGTGTTATTCATTTTATATAGGTAAGTCAAGCTATTGGTTCGCTATTAGATATGAATAACATTTGGATCAAGTATTAATCTAAAAACTCTCATATAGCAACGCTTTGCATAAATATAAACCTGTAATTCCCAGACAATTCAGAAATACCATTTTTTATAGATAGTACAAAGTTTACAAGTAAAATAATAAAAATTGAAGTGTTTTCTGATATGCCTCACAAGACAAAAATCTCTTTCAAATAGTTTTGCTTTGACAAAGAAAAAATCTAGGTTTTCTTCAAAAAAGTTATTTTCTCTTCGAGTATATATGGAAAATCCGGAATACTAACACTTTCCTAATGCCAGTTTGATGAATTTATATTCCTCAATGCTTTCGAACTTATAAAATACGTCTTCGGAGTATTTCTTTGATGGATTGGAAAACTATGTATAGATACGAGAAGAGAAATCTTTGTACCCCTCTTCAAGCATATTGCGCTTACGAAGGAGTGTAAAATTTAGAATAGTTGAAATTTATATAGAGGAATGTAGAGAGCTAAAATACATACAATTTATAGAAATATATTAAATTGAATATCTTTAGTTCAATTTGATTTTCTTTTATTGTAATTTATTTCGTGTAATTAAATCACAACAAACTTAAATTCCTAGATATGTATTATAGCAATCTAATAAACAAAAAAACAGACACACACGGATTGAGCAACATCAACACCTATTTAATGTCTTAAAGTTGGCAAAAAACAGGAGATCAATATTTGCGACCAAGGATGAACAGACACAAATCAAACCACCAAAACATGAAGAAGAACAACATAACCGAACAAAACACGATGAGATAATTGGGATGACAGTCAATAACCATCTCCAAACAGTGAAAGTACAACTTACTGCGAGGATTTTCATGATCACACTATTGCTAATTAATATAACTGATCTCAATTTGCGATGCAAGTTGCATCATCTATAAGACAAAGTTGCAGTTAGTGAAACAAAGAAAGATGCATTCCCTGAATTTTTTATCGATTCTACAGTGAACATTTATCTCACAAAGTACGAAAGAAATAACATTAAAACCCTTTCCGATACCCTTCCTCTGCTTTATTGAATCTGAAATGGTTGCTGCGAAGCAATTGCTGAAGTTAAGGAAATAAAAGCAAATAGTCTGTGTCCCGTATAATGGCTTGGATTAAATTAGGCGAAATCCTGGTACTGGGCGCACCGAAAAAAATATATTGGGCAATCCATTTTTATCTCACTTCAGAACGTCTACTCCGAAGACACTTTACGCACAGTTTCGTTATTGTGAATTGCGTTTAATGGGTTTAATAGGTCTGATGTTATGAGCGAAGTGTAAAGTGGGAATTTTATTCTACAAATATAATAGCCCAGTTGAGAACTTCCTCATGCAAATTCGATGACAAACTGTGAATGTGGAAATTGTGATTAATACATTTATATCACATAGAATAAATACAAAGTAGAAGTGGAAAACGAAGCATTCAGTAACAATTGTGAAAATATTGAATCTTTGAATTTATTCTTTTGGTATTTCTAATTTTCTAATTACCAGAGGCGACAATCTCCATATTTCGCCAGAATGAGTTAAATATATAGAAATATTATTGTAAAAGAGCTTAAACGATTAAAATTAGAAATGGGAACCAAATCCCATTGAAATTCAATGTTTAACTAAAGGGTTAGTTTCAAAACAGGCAATCTCCACGTGTCAGTTGGTATCAAAACCGGCAAAGTCCCAAGTAGCCAATCAGATTGCCGCAATGAGATTATATTGGTGCTAGTCACTATGTTTACTTTTCTCTGGCTTCAGTCTCATTTCAATCATCGCTTAGAGAGTGTGTTAGTTTCAAAAAAACTAATATTGCATGTCAAAGAATTGCGATTAATTGCAGACTGGATCGGTTTTCCATTTAGGAGAAGACTGTGTTGTCCATAACTGGAAAGAAGTAGTTTTAGCAAATCTAACATCTGCCTCTTGGAACTTTGGATTCAGACAAGCAAAAAGATTTTACTCGGCCCGCTGTAGAAGTGGTAACTTTTTAATTAGGGAGAACCACATTATAGGGATGACCTTAATACCGCAAAAAGTATTTTTAAAAAAGGAAAAACACCTAAATCTATTCGTCTAACATTAATTAATCGTTGTAATAATCCCGTGAGTAATCTCAAAATAAATTATGTGAAAAAACTACTTGAAAACCCCTTTGAAGAGAATTGGAGAGAGTTACAGGATTTGGCGTTCTACAACGAAGTTATTGATGAAGAAACAGTGATAACAAATTCACAGGAAACCAGTGACGATTACACAAATTGCGAATTTGTTGTGGAGTTACCAGATGTTATGATTTAGCTTAGTGTAATTACTGCTATCTGTTAATATAATGAAAACAAACCTTCTGTATTTTGTTACTGCTTAATCAACCCTCTGGTATTTTGTTTTAGCTAACTGCATACATATTTAGAATCAAACGTGGCAATCTTCCAAAGTGACAAGCAAAAGCGGCAATCTCCATTTTTTTGAATCGTTTTTTGAAAAAAACGTGAACCATTTTTTGATTTCTTAAAAGTCGGTATATTCTTTCAACACTAATAATTAAACGAAAGCATAAATAAAACAATCCTACACCATTCCAGGAATCTATAAACAGTTTTTTACCGTTATCCAGAATTTTTAAAAGTGGAGATTGCCGCCTTTGGTTATAGACCCCTCAAGTGTGCTCTGGAATCTCATATGCTAATGCCGTACAGTAAAAATTTTAGTGTCTGAAAGTATTTATTGTCTCGACGGTATTATGTATTTTCGGTCCAAACAGTGAATTGTTGGTTCCTAATTTCTCTGGCGAATTGTTTTCCCTATAATAGTTCGGCCGTGATTTGTAGTGGGGAATAATAAGAAATATATCAATTCACTCCGGGTCGAGTATGCTGCACTGAAGAGAGATAATAAGATCGAAACTGCTCTAGGGTCGGAGTGACTCGACATTTTCTAGAATCCTCAGTGCGTTGTGAATGTGGATTCAGCATCGCGGACTACATATAACCAGCTCCCTTGGATGATTTTTTGATAATTTACAATTATTGAAGAATTTTCCTTGTTTACTTTATATGATATATAAAATTGACTATGGCCAACAAGTATATTTTACATAAATTGATTGTCCAAAAATAATGATGTTACACATCTAACATAACTTTAAAATATACAGATATAAATAAATGGTATAAACCACTTTTTTATAAAATAATATTACACAAATATCGTAGATAATGAAGATTTGCTCATTTAGATTTAGAAAAATATCTAGTTAGTCGATAAACTAGAAAATATGCACATATGCATAATATCAACAAAAACAGTCGTTTTCAAGAATCAGTCATATGTGAATATTTTCTCTAAATTCTGAGCCAATTGCATGTAATCCATAAAAAAGTAATAATGATCCTATTGAATCATTATTGAATAGTTCATTTTCACAATACAATTCAATTCCGTATGAAATGTATCAGATTTATCGAATTCTGCTCACATTAGTACAAACAAAGTAAAAAATATTTCATGTTGATTGTTCACGCTGCTTTTGTCTTTAATACCTTCTATATAACCTGGACAATGGAAGTATTCCATTTTTTCATTGAATTTTCCCAAGATATGATTTTTGTTATTTGTTATGTTTTCACTACTAGCTTTGTTGCATCTTTATTCATAACACAGCGTATATTAGGCTCCTTTTCATGATCACTTTCTGTTGCAGCATCGTTAGGCGCTTATTCCTCAACGAAGGTCTTCTAGGTTCTCTACTCTAGCGAATTCCAATGAAATAAACAATGCTGACCTATTAATCGACACGTGTCACATCAATTCCTGTTATGTTATCGTCCTCTCTTGAAATAAACTTCCCCACCCAAGTTACAGAGAAATGCAGGTTCCAAATAGATATTTACAGCTTGGTGTATTTCGACTTGTTATTCGAGTGAATAAGTTTATTCTGTTACAGGTACAAGTACTTTTGTTATATAGAGTAGATATCACATTTTTGTTATTTACTTCATAAGTAGTTTTTTCGCGTTGCACGTTCCTTATTATGCAAACATCATCTCAGTCTGGCAGATATTAAGTGTGTAATGATCGAAGAGTGCAGGCCTCACCATAATTTAAAAAAAAGTCATTGCATAGATTCCAGGTGACAATCAGTGATGCTAACCCGGGATTCTCTCCCAAATTTGTGGTGGTTTTTTAGGGGAGTCAATTTGTTGGGGTTATTTTTAGGTTTAAAATTCACCTAATTTGTATTTTTGAACCAATTTTACAGTATTTTCCAGGAACTTAAATCAACAAAACTGAAAAATTTAATGATCAACAGACTCAGTAGGTAATGTCTGATGCAATGGTCAGTACAAACTGAATCCGTTGTAAACGGAGCGTCGTTGGGGAGTTTAGGTTTAAATTTGGTGGTTTTAGCTTTAGAAAAAAGTTCTCAAACAGTTGGTGATACTAGTGACAATCGAGGCATGCAGAACTCAGAACTCTAGACCACTTTTGTGGGATCATCTCACAGTTCGAAAATTCTTCATCAGCCTCGTCAAACGAAAATTAATTATTGTGGTGTTTTAAACTAGAAACGCTTTTTGTGAATATCTCTCAACACAGATGAAAATACCGTTCTGATACCTAGGCCGTTCCTTAACTGTCAGATGTAAAGAACATTTTAAACCTATACCTATATTATATAACTAATCGAAAAATAGACGTCATCGTTTTTTATAATATTTGATTAATTCTCGCTAAGCTACTAAAATTTTAATTATCATTTTCTTTTTACCGTACCTTATATGTATTTTGAGATAAAGAATTACCTATTATGAAACGACTTAACTACCTAATACACATTTCTGTAATTTCATAGAATAAGGAATATATCAAAATATATAGTATATCAATTCATTAAATGTCCATATTCCCGAATGTCCAAAGTACAGACAGTGAGAAACATCATTTCAGTCACTCAAAATGTGCACGAACACTATAGTTGGTAAGTATACCTTCTAAAGCTGTCTCCCACCACAAGAGGTCCCATGGTGTAATGGTTAGCACTCTGGACTCTGAATCCAGCGATCCGAGTTCAAATCTCGGTGGGACCTTCCGCTTTTTTTCTAATTGACAACAATTTATGATAATTCATTTTATAGGTTATTCTCACTGATATCATTTCAATAATTTTTTCATGAAATCTAGTTATTGAAATGTTGAATTATTTGGCAATCTCAATTTTTAATTTTAGCATATCCTGCAGCTTAGATAAAGATAAAGATTTATTCATTATTTACATCCAAGCCCTTGTCAAGAAACTTTGAGTTTAGTTAGTACCCAATGGAAATCTTTTAATTTTTTCACCAACTATAGTCAGTTTTATCTTGGTTTTCTCAATCCATTTCAATCATTTAAAGCCTAGAATATTCTAGAAATAGGTACTAATGAAAATGTGCTACTTTCACTGTATATTCATGATTTCTAGCCTAATTCGACGTTAATAGTCCCACGTATTAGTGGAAATTATTTATTACTGGTTAATGTATTTCCACGAAATCGTCTTTGTCCATTTGTTTCACATTTTCTAAGACGATGAGTTCGAAACATCCACTCGAGGGCGTAGCCAGGATCTAATTTTGGGGGGAGGGGGTTTGAAATTTTCAGCGATCGATTTTATAATTTCAGGGAGGAACAGGTGGAGGGGTAGGGCGCTTCCTGTAGCAAGCATTTTTTGTTGTTAAAATCAAATATTTTTCTCACATTTCTGGAACAATACTCATTATGGATATTTCTACTTAGTGAATATATTGAAATTGATACACATTAAAAAAAATTCTAAAAACTGAATTAAAATTAATTAAAAATAATAACAAGATTTTTTCATCTGGCTGTTCTATTATTGAAACTGAGTTGCAATTTATATATTTCTTTCAAAAATATTTTTTACAACATAGAAGTAGGTAGGTAGTTAAAATGACGCAATGGAAAAATTGTCAAACATTTTTTATTACTAAGTGAACTTACAAATTTAGCTATAGGCGTCCGAAATTAAGATCGTAGCGCCGGAACGGCTAATATCGGTACTAGAGCATGGGAGATTAGCTGCTTTATTTACATTGGTTGTAATGGTATTTACGTTCATTTCGTTTTGAGTTTTCGAACGTTTATCGTCGTAATTTGTGTTTTGGACTTTGTATTTTCCTGTGATATATTGTGTTTGGATTGAGGACAATTTTATCTCTGTTCAACAGTAGATAACCTACCTACATCAAGTTGAAATTTACACTGAGTTTTTATCATTGAACATGAAAATCAATAATAAAATAAAGTAGAGGACGAATAAATTAATTGGTTAAAGGAACTATGTATACCTCATGAAAAGGCTGTATGATAGAACACCTATTTATTTAAAAAATGAAAAAACTTTCAAAAGTTACAAGAAAACATCTCTGACATGTCTACTTTCATTACGAACTGAAGAATTTTTGAGTATAATGGACAAAACTAAGTACTTACCAGCTAAACTGAAAGAAACAACATGAAATAAAAGAAGAATTAATATGAATACTCTGCTTGAATGGTTTGAACGTAATAAGTTATTATATTTTTTGAATTTTCCTGACGTATAACAGCTATCCTAAAAGTACGGTGGCCTTCTGAGAGTCTGGTTTTTTTGATAGAATCTCTGTTTTTCTGATTATATAATTGAATATTTTAGTTTTTACCTAGCTATAGAGTCCAGATTTATTTCATATTCTTGATGTTATGATAAACTGTTATTTTGGTTGTGGAAATAAACATCATTTGTTATTATTATTTTAATAGTATCTCTGGTTGTTACATGAAAGAAAATACAATAATCTAGAATCTCTGGATGATGGCCCAGGTTCAGATTCCGACAAAAGTGGAACACTTTTCGTTGGAATAGCATTGGAGTTTAAAAACTCTACGTTTTCGGTTAGCTGAAAATTGCACATCCTTAGTTGGTATAATTCTATATGGAAAAATCCACAAACTTACTGCAGGGAAAATAATTATTCTCAGTAAACTGTAAAGAACAACTCTTAAGTTCAGACATTTTTTTTCATTCTTCAAGTTATGTATCCACACCTTTCTTCTGTCCATCATTTCCTTGTTTCCCAACTTTGTTTGGAATGCAACTTTGAATTGTCCAGCTTTCGGAAAGGTATGTAAGCTATACTCGGTTCTTTTTTGCCCAATATGAACAATAGAATACACAGCAATAGTGATTCATCTCTTCTGAACGTTTGTAAACGATCCAAAATACAATTAAAACTCAACAACTTCTCATATAAAATACACGTAAACAGATGTAAACAAAGCAATCTATCTCCCATGCTCTAGTAATATTCGACACCGGTAGGCGGCGTGTCGCTTATTATGTGTTCCCTATTGTGTGAATATTCACTCACAAACGTTAATATTCAAAACGAATAATCACTTGAATATAAGAAACATATAAAAATCAGTTATCAAGTACAACACAAATAACAATGAGACGTGGTGAATGTTAGCATACTTCATTGCGATATTCATATTATGGTGGGAATCGCCTTATACCCTCCTAACATCCCATAGTGCATTTTAGGCTCGCAGTTCCGCGATCAACCAAGATTTGCAATTTCCTATAACATAAACTAACGATTATTCTCTATAAAGTTGAGTTGTCCAAATTCTTTATGAGCAATTAAATACATTTACACTTTTTTCTTACTACTTTAGTATCAAACATACTTCTGTTATAAATTTAACGAAATTTTTGAGGACATATTTGGTACAGTACAATCATATATTTGTTTCTCCTACAACAAAAATATTTCGGAGAGATTGAACTCCTAAACCGCCCAATGGCTACGCCCCTGCCACTAGATATGCTATTATGTTGGCATGATTGCTTTTTCAAAGATCTAAATTGTAAATGTGCCAAAAAATGAATGATGAAATAACTGTCATATTTTTAATGTTTTCCAAGACAATTTTCTCATCCCAGATCCAGAAACACTTCACGCTTAATAACACCGCATTTCCATTTGCCACGTGACGGATAATTCAATTTTCAGAGCGACGTTATCGACGCGTTTCAGGACCTAATCACCAGTTTTAAAAATAAAAGCGAGTGACAAATCCGTAAGGTACGACGTAGCGAGAAAAAACCGGCTAATTACACGTCGTTTCCAACCCCACGCTGCTTCGTAGCATCAAGAGGGCAACGACAGAGACATGTGTTAAGATAACCCGGCAGCGACAGGAGTTATATACTGTGAACTGCTTGGAGACGATCGAAAAAAGTGTTTAGTTAGTGCGATGACTGCGATGTTGACAGGCGTATCAAAACATTCGCCTTTTTTGAAGTGGAACACCGGAACGAAGTCCAGTGGCGTTAAAGGAATAAAGGGTGATAATCCGAAACGTCGTAATTACGAGTATGTCACTAGAATATCGAATATATTTAATCAAAAATCATTTGCTGAATGAAGTCGATCTTTTTGAAATGGGAACGTCATTTGACAATAAAAAACCATTGAATAACTCTCCGTATGTCTAAGGCAGCCTGTAATTTATATGGCCGTGAGAGAGGGAGACAGAATTGTCCTAGCATTAGGGCTTTGAAAAAGATCCCTGTCCGGAACTCGAAAATATGTTTCTTTTTAATAATTCTTCAATCTTTCACTTGTAATGTATTTTTCGCTCATTTGTGTGTGTTTTATGTTTAGTCAGTTTAATTTTGCTGACGAGCTTTTTGATTTGAAGAACAAATTTATTCAGTAAATTTTTAGTAGGTAATTTAAATATTATAACATAGTACATTCAATATTTTTGTATTTGTTACTGTTCCCCATTTGAAAATTTAAATATTTTCGATAGTCGATTACTAAGTGTGGTCTAATAACTAAATTATATTCCAACGAAAACAATTAATTTGATAAATTTAATGCTTAGCTATTTCATATAATGTTAGTGCTTTTATTCATTAATCACTTTGATATGTTCATTGTTCAAATTTATAATTTGTTAAGGAACTGAATGAAATAGTAGGTAGTTGTTAATATATTGCCGTACGTGTAAATTAGAACATGAAGCACAATATACTTTTCCATTTAAATGAATTTTTTGCTCATACTTTATGTTTCCCTTCATATATTGTTGAAAAAACGATTAAAAAGTATATAATTTCATTTGACCTTTATGCCTCTATGTTTTTGCACTATTACACAAAACAATATAACATATGATAGAGAAGGGGGCCCGTAGTAGAGTTGTCCTCTGTAGAGCGCTCCATCTACTGTAACGCTGTTTCTAAATTTATTTTGAACGCTATCCGCAGCGGCCATTCTACAAAAATTGTTTCGGATAAACAATCGGAAATATATATATATATATATATATATATATATATATATATATATATATATATATATATATATATATATATATATATATATATTTCTCGAGAAAGAACGCCACTGCTTCAGATGCACTGTTCTTTCTTTTATTGTCATATAAAGATAGGTGCCACTTGTAACAATATTCTTACCCACAGTAATATATACCGGTTGAAATAACATTAGATGAAATGTACGCCTACACTGCGCATATGAGTGTTCTTAATATGCCACCGGGTTTGTTGTATTTGGACGGACGAGATCCACACACAGGGTGGGGCAATGACTTCCACTTTTTACGGGGCGAGTCGAGCTACACCTTGAGTGGATTCTTTTGTATAAATGAAGTCAGAAGAATATGAATGAATAGTAATGCCAACACAACACTTGGGACATCGGTTTATAAGAATTGAACAATTCGAGGAAATAGTTAATTACACTATTTATTTCACCACGAAAACACTGAAGGGGGATATATTGTATTAGACTGAAACATGCAAAGAATGTATGGCTAACATGTTTCGATGAACGAGAGAAAAACAATGAAAGCGCTATAAATAGTCTTTGATGTATGGCAATGCACAAATTTCATGCAACAATTATAAAACCAGAAATAACCGTAACTTTTCGAAACATGCAAATATGCAAAAATGAGCAACCATAATGTAAGTTTCTTCATCAAATACCGTGTGAAGATTGCGAAAGTCATATGTGCCTTTTTTCGAAATAACCTTCAATTTAATTGCATATAGAAAAGTGCAAATTGATGTCCTCAAAACAAGTAGAAAAACGCTCGAATAGAAGGACGTATTCGTCCTTACATCCATATCTGTGATTACAACTGAAAACAGTAAGGAACTCAGGAATGTTGTACATAAATATGAAAGCGGTGGAAGAAAAGATTTGTCCTAATATCAATTTAATTTCATACAAATTTTTAGACTTCTTTGGAGGGGCTATAGAGGGGCCCTGTGCTGTGATTCACAAAAAAATTTGAGGAATATTTACAAAAAAAAAATTGTTTTCTTAAATAATTGCTCTGTGAAATATAATAATATAACAATGAAATCTTGTTCGCCATTGCTGCAGAAAACATCGTGCCGATAGAAAACTTGCTCATGATAGACAAGCAAGGTTCAATTATAAATGAGTCCATTTTGTCCGAGCATTTTTCATGTGTTTACTCCAGGAATTGAAAATTAGGTCGTGGGGTATATATATAAATATATATATATATAGAATATATATATATATATATATAGAATATATATATATATATATATATATATATATATTATATATATATATATATATATATATATATTATATATATATATATATATATATAATATATATATATATATATATATATATATAAATATATATATATATATATATATATATATATATATATATATATATATATATATACAGGGTGACCCAGAGCTACGTAATCGGTCCATAACTTTTTTGTCATGTGATTTTTGATATGAAATTTTAAGGGCAAATATGATCTGACTAAGTCTATTTTTCAAAATTATTTTGAAGAAAATTGCACTTTCGGTTTTGCCGGAAGTGATATAAACTTTGTTATTTCAAATAGAATACCCTGTCTATTTTTTAATTTTCGAATTTCTTATCTAATTTATAATAAAATTGTCATAACATTCCTTATTCCTAAAATGAACAGTTTTCGAGTTATTAATTTTTTTCGTAAAATTTTGACAGTTGCGTCTTCAACTAAAATAGGCTATAACTTCTTTGTTAGTAGGTCTATAGGTATGCGGTTCAGATTTTCGTAACCTTGAAACATTGTTTTATTTATTCCATGTCAAAATTTTCCATATTTCTAACTAATTACTCGATAAAATCTAGGATGAAGTTGGCAAATTTCAAACGTTAATAACTTTTTTATTTCTAATAGAATGCTATGTATATTTTTTCATTATAAAATTTGCTATTCAATTACCTTTCGATTTGTATAACCATTCCCTATACCTAAAGTTGATAATAACAAAGATATTCCACAATTTTGTAATAATTTATATATCAATACACTTGAGAAATCTTCTAGCGTGTTATTTTGACGTATCCATGGATACGAATAATTTTCTGTATAACATTGAAATGTACAATTTGGAGTAACTGTTGGATCATGCGAATGTACCATAGAGATATCTGAATGTATTCCTCCTGACAAAATGATAATGTCAAAGTTGACATTGAAATTTGACATCAGTCTACTACAAACATATGTTGTTTATAAACAACAATAATTATTGAATATTAACTTCTTAGAATTACTATTTTTTCAATATCTTTTCGGATATCAGCATCAGGTGCTACAAACCTAATGAACAGAAAAGGTGACACAATTAAATTTTAAACAATTTTCGTTATTGGTATCTATGGAAAGGTCAAAAATAACTCGCTAGTCGATTTCTCAAGTGTATTGATATATAAATTATTACAAAATTGTGGAATACCTTTGTTATTATCAACTTTAGGTATAGGGAATGGTTATACAAATCGAAAGGTAATTGAATAGCAAATTTTATAATGAAAAAATATACATAGCATTCTATTAGAAATAAAAAAGTTATTAACGTTTGAAATTTGCCAACTTCACCCTAGATTTTATCGAGTAATTAGTTAGAAATATGGAAAATTTTGACATGGAATAAATAAAACAATGTTTCAAGGTTACGAAAATCTGAAGCGCATACCTATGGACCTACTAACAAAGAAGTTATAGCCTATTTTTGTTGAGAACGCAACTGTCAAAATTTTACGAAAAAAATTGATAACTCGAAAACTGTTCATTTTAGGTATAAGGAATGTTTTTACAATTTTATTATAAATTACATAAGAAATTCGAAAATCAAAAAATATACAGGATATTCCATTTGGAATAACAAAGTTGATATCACTTCCGCAAAACCGAGAGTGCAATTTTCTTCAAAATAATTTTGACAAATAGACTTAGTCAGATCATATTTGTCCTTAAAATTTCATATCGGTATCTTCAATGACAAAAAAGTTATGGACCGACTACGTAGCTCTGGGTCACCCTGTATATATATATATATATATATATATATATATATATATATATATATATATTTGAAAAACTTGGTTCTCGGGATGAACCGCGTAAAAGATTTGAAAAATCTCGACGTTTCGGCTCCTTTTGCGAAGCCATCTTCAGGAGAATTAGAAGGGAAAATAATTCAGATGGAAGCCGCTTCTCAGCGGTCGCCGTGTCACACCCAATCGGAGTGCATCCCGCACTGGTACCGTGCGTGAATACACCATTGACGTCAATACTACGTCAATGGAGTACCCGCCCCACTTCCCTATAAATACGGCCACGCGACGATCGGCCCGTCAGTTGACTCTGAAGAGTAGGCAGGTTGAGACTTCAGAGTTGACAGGAAGCAGTACGGTTGGTGGAGTAGGCAGGTTGAGACCACGCAATCGTATTGTTTCCGATTCTCCTAATTCGATACGTGGAGTAGGCAGATTGAGGCCACGTATCTGAATTATTTTCCCTTCTAATTCTCCTGACGATGGCTTCGCAAAAGGAGCCGAAACGTCGAGATTTTTCAAATCTTTTACGCGGTTCATCCCGAGAACCAAGTTTTTCAAATACTTCCGACCGCGGAAATCTTTCTGAACATATATATATATATATATATTTATATATATATATATATATATATATATATATATATATATATATATAAATATATATATATATATATATATATATATATATATATATATATATATATATATATATATATATATATATATATATATATATATATATATATATATATATATATATATACATATATTCGAATAATAATCAGGAAACAAATTATTTTTAATTTCAAATTTTTATTTATACGAAACAGTAGCGATTTCAATATGAACTTTTCTGATACAAATGTAAAGTGACTGTTACATTGTCTTTTGAATGAACCCTCACTTACATTCAATTTTTTGATGTTCATGTTTCACTTTCACAACTTAGAAAAGACATTTCATTAATTACAATTTTATCACCATTCCTTCATTATTATTTTTCAATTAACTACTTTCAAACGTTGATAACTTATTTCATTGTCTTTTAGCGACCTGGCTAATAGTTTAGTATGGAATTCCCTCTCATAGTATATATTTATTTCTTTACATCTTTGTATTTACCCTTTCTGCCCAATTTGTTCTTTCTTGTATTGAATATATCCGATTAATGTAATTATTTCGCACTCAGCACCTGAAGAAGGTAAAGTTTCACCGAAACATGCGTAACGCGTATTTTGTCTAACAAACGTGTAAATTGTTGTTATTAATAATTGTATTAATAATTTTATCGATTCACACTAAGTATCAGCCTTAGCAATCCTAAATTATCTCATTGCCCATGCTATTTGATACATAATAAAATATATTGTGAGAGAAACTTCGTTCGTACGAGGGTTCCACGACACCTCTCGTCTCTTCGTAACAAATGATTATCACCGAATGACATACAAATCAATACATAAGCGCAGTTTCAATCACTCAATTGACTAAATTACGTAATGCAAATGTCCTCCCGTAACCTCAAACTGGCTGATTCGATCCGTAGCTTTGCGTGTGACAATTTCGTTTCACTAAAAGTTTGTAGCTGTCTTGCAGTTTAACATGTGCGTGTTTCCTTCTGGGCTGCGTGTTTCATCCAAAAAGCTGCTATCTGTGTACTCACGTGGATCTTTGGCGCATGCCTTGATAAAAACCGAACAATTTTTTCAATGAGTCACTGGCTGAAACTTATATGCCATAATGATTTAAATAATCTCGTGTTGGAATAAATGTGGTTCGAATTTCCTACGGGTAGGCTAACGAAGCAGGTGTGTGGACTTTGTCCCTGAAATTAATTTTTATTTCCTCTAGTAACGCCCTATTAATTTTATGTATTCTATCATTAGAACGGACACTCATTAAGTCCGTTACAATTAATTTATGTACGATAAAAGGAATCAACATTTACGGTGTGAAATGATTTATGAAATTTTCAGTGAATGAGTAGTTTTGTGTGAGAAACTGAGAAAATGTTCACTAAATTTTTATATACACTGCCGGCCAAAATTATCAGATCACCTAAGAAATGCGAATCAAAATTTCTCTTGATAATTTGTTGCAGGTAATTTTTTTTTAAAACTGCTATAATCATGTTTGATATCTTAACTTCGTTTCGAGTTCCATATCGCAGTTTCTTTACCTGTAATAAAAAATTATCAGTTTGGATACTTTTCAGGTCAGTGTTAATTTTATCGGGTAAACACTGATTTTGTTTCCATTATTTTTCCTTAAAACTTGAATATGAATGTTCAAGGTCGGGTTAGAAATGCATTATCATTAGAGAATTGTGTTAGAGTGGTAACATTAGTGGAGGAAGGTCGTAGTCAGCGATATATCGCAGAAAGACTTGCTGTGACTCCATCTTCAGTTTCGTATGTTTTAAGAAGGCATAGGGAAAATGGGGATAGTTGATGGAATCCGTCGTTACTACGTGATAATTTAACATGATGAGCAAAACTAAATTTGAATTTACTACGTTTATTATCACAAAATATTTTAAAAATATAACACTGCGATTGCAATTTCGGTCACTAGACCATCATCGGGCAGATTGAGTTCTTAACTCAATCAAGTATTGGCATATTAACAGTAAAAAAGCATCGAGGCTTGAGACACATTACTCGCACATATTTGTCATCACCTGAAGCAAGCATTCCAAGTGAGCAATTTTTCAGTGCAGGAAGAATTGTTTAAGATCCTCATCGTGAAAGACTTTTGGGGACAAAGTTGCCAAGTTATACTCTTTTTGAAGTACAATTTGCCATTATTTTATTCCAATTCCTCTGACACTGAGTTTTGAATCTAATGATAATACACATATGTATCATGCGGTATTATTTAACTTAATTATAATAATCATTCAGATAAAATTTAAATAATTATGAAGATTTAAGTTTTTGTTTTCAGATTACAGAAGTGAACTTTAATTTTTTCATTTTACTAAGCTTACTTTTGGGTATGTAATGTACTATTGGTATTCGATATGGTAACTCACTCCTATATAAAGGTGCAATATAAAGTGGTCAAATATTTGATTTCAAGAAATAAAAAATAATATGAATGAATTTAATAGTTTTTCATTGCTACCTAATCACCTGTATATAAAATATATACATATATATATATATATATATATATATATATATATATATATATATATATATATATATATATATATATATATATAATATATATATATATATATATATATATATATATATATATATTATATATATATATATATATATATATATATATATATATATATATATATATATATTATATATAATTATTTATTCGAATTATTGTTGCCTGTGAACTATTTCTAATCTCTTGATAATTATTAGCAATAACAGGCATGTTGAATCGAGTTTTTTAAGATTCAACAAGCCTGTTATTGCTAATAATTATCAAGAGATTTTATATATATATATATATATATATTTATGTATATATGTATATATATATATATATATATATATATATATATATATATATATATATTATATATATATATATATATATATATTATTATATATATTTTTATATATATATATTTATATATATATATATATATATATATATATATATACTTATTAACGGTTAGCTCCAGGTTATCTTAGGTGATGCATTGGGATTTCTGTCTGTAATCAGTACCTAATGCGGAAAAGATATAAGGAGTTTGCCATGGTAATTCAGGAATTACACACTTCTAATGGCTTCCAATAAAAACGTAATTACATAGCTAACTATGTTATAACTATAGATATATATGGACATGTTCTCGTAAATGTACTGTCACAATCTTAAATCTTATGCAGATGTTCTATATAGTGTAAGTCTTCAACTCCGTCACCAAAAAATTTCTTTGATATACACTAACCTATGGCTTGGATTATCTGGTGCTTTCCCTCAACCTGTCTGCTTGCCTTGATTTGAACGTCCTGATTCAATTATCGGTATTGTAATGTTCCAGAAGAAGCAGTTCGGAAATCTTCGTAACTCCAAATTTGTCAAAGTCGCGTAATACTTTCTCAGCTATCGCCATAAGGTTTCACTTCTTCTTCTTTCGGTGCCATATCAGGTCCCCCTAACGTTGGCAATTACATTGGCGAGTTGTTCGCGGTCTTCGGCTAATCTGAATAGTTGTTCGGCACTTCTTATTCCTGTCCAGTCGCGAATGTTCTTCAGCCATGACATCTGTTTTCTTCCAATTCCTCGGCTGCCCTCGATTTTGCCCTTCGTTATTAGTTGAAGCACCCTGTATCGGTCTCCTCTGAGAACATGCCCCAGTTATGATATCTTTCTGATCTTTATAATGTCAAACAATTCACGAACAGCACTTGCTTTATTCAACACTGCTTCGTTGGTCTGCCTAGCTGTCCAGGGTATTCGAAGCATTCTTCTATGTAACCACATCTCAAATGCTTCCAGGCGATTGATTGTAGCAGCCTTTAGAGTCCAGGTTTCAGCTCCATATAGCAACACTGACCAAATAGAGCATTTCATCATTCTTTGGCGTAATTTTAGGTTTAGGTTGTCATTAGAGAAGAATGCTTTCATTTTCAGAAATATAGCAACCAAGATATTTGAATTGGGTAACTCTCTCAATGTTTCGTTGGTCTATCTGTAGGGAAGCATCGGCGTGCATCTGTCGACTGAATATCATAAATTCTGTCTTAGTGACATTCATTTTCAGACCCATTTCTCTTTCTGTCGTGTTTACACAATCTAACAATTCTTGAAGGCCCTGGATACTGTCGCACAAGATGGCTGTATCGTCGGCATATCGAATATTATTAATCAGTTCACCGTTGATCTGTACCCCAAGGTTCTTGTCTTGTAAAGCCTGTTTGAAGATTATGTCCGAGTAGATGTTGAATAATAGTGGGGACAGAATGCATCCCTGTCTGACGCCTCGCCGGATGTAACACTCATCGGTCAGCCTTCCCTCAATACGGGTTACAGCCTTCTGCCTCCAATACATCTTCTCTATAACTCTCAGATCTCTACCATCGATTCCCACGGTTCTTAATATGTTCAATAGTATTCCATGTTGTACCCTGTCGAAAGCCTTTTCATAATCTATGAAACACACATAAATAGGTTTCACTAATGAATACCAAATTATTATTTAGCAATAGAGTTATACCATAAGGTCCGACCATAACCTGAACGTTTCAGGAGAAGATTATACCATAAGGGAACCCCCGGAAGCGTAAATACATTGCTTACGGTACACCTGAGCCTTATGCTGTGTCAGGGTAAATAATATGAATATGCTTATAAAGATAGCAATACTACTGAATATGCTTATAAAGATGACAATAAATATTTGGCCGCACCAAAATGGAAACACATCAAAGGGTGTGACGATTAGATAAAAAGTTTAAGCTCTGCTAGACCATCAAGGTGGATTGTAAGATTGGATCGATCAGCTAAAAATACATATATCGTAAAGTGTTTGAATGACAGCACAGTAGTTTTGATAAAGTAAGAAATAGAAAAAAAAAGTGATTCGCTCGTACATGATTAAGGATGTTTTAGTTTTATGTCTTTATTACGACCGTGAGTAATATGGATACTATATACAGGATGTAAAAATTATAAGCGTTATAATTCTATTAGGCTGTGGGTCGAAACTCCTATGTTTTCAGTATACTTTTTCTTGATTTTTTGTTAAAACTTGTTTCGAAACATACAAAAAAACATGAAATTTTTCATCATACCTCGTAGTAAGGCAAGTCATTGAGCAGCTATTTGTTGGACTTACATCAGGAGTAAAAAGGGTTCAAGCAGGCACACCTTCGAAACATGAGTCTAATTCCCAAAGAAAGAGACAAGGTTGTTTGCAAGCAATTATAAATTTGGTTAAATGGAACGCAAAAACGCACTTACAATAAAATAAAATAAAATGAAAAATGAAACGAAGTTGTAGTATTGCCTTCTTTAAAAGCTTTTCCTCTATTTCTTGTTTGTTAATTAATGTGTAATATGTAAAGTAAATTTTGGAAAATAATAATCAAATTAGGAATTTTGCTCTTGTTTAATGAATTAATAAGAGAGGTGTTCAAAATTGGATTATTATCTCTTCAAATTTACTTAATGACGTCTTTCTAATTTAAATATAAACTATCTTATCCCTATATCTTTTTTATATTTCATACTTTGTAACAGCCCTAGTAATATACAAGTATTCACTTACTTCCTAATAAAAATTTAAAAAACTTTTCCTTACGGCGTTCTTTCATTTGCAATGCTTAACTATGGGTCAAAGGCGACCTTTGCTATAATGTAGTAAAGAATGTCATCATTTACACAGCGTTAATATAGTTGAATTGCTCAATGTGGTACAGCGGCGAGTTTAGCTTCACCGTAGTAAACAATGTATTTACGCTCCCGGAACCCTTATGAATATTTCTTGCACGTTAAAGAAATTACTGATTTTGGATAACAATGTGCGAGACTCCCTTCTCTTCTCCATCTGTAACTGTCTTGGTCGATGTGTTACCTCTTGAACCTCATATTCGAAGGTTATCATCTAAACATTTCTTTTGATTTCTTCTATAACTACGTCTGTTTGCACTTGATCCCCATAGCCTGACTATTTTGGTTACTCTATCACGTTGACTGCCATGTCGGAAAAAAAAAATTTTGCTCTGAGGCCACATGTTTTTTTTTTGTTTTTATGCTTAAAATTGTATGTTATACCTAACTAATGAGAATTGAAATTTAATTTCAACCCCTGAATATGATTTACCCCGTGCATTATATTTGATTCACGCGGCGCTCAAACAATTAGGGCTGCGTGAGTCATATATAACTCGCTATGCTATTTCGTCTAAAATCACGTCTCGACTTGTTCTAATCTATTAGTACGTACACGTCGACGAGTTGAATCAGTTGTTTCAAACGCAGTGCTCCAGTTAGGTTGTGTTTGCAATAATTATATCAATTTGAAAATGTCTTCCTACGAATCTCAACAAAAGAAGTTGCAGAACTTATGGATAAATATTTAGATATGAGCGATGAAAGATCTAGCGGATTCCATCGAAAATTTTTCGGAGGACGAGTATATATGTAGCGAGAAATGAATGAATTATTGAAAATTAAAATATTAGAACAAATACGTTCTATTCCAAACTGATAGTTTGAAAATATTATAACAAATTTTGAGAAATATGTTATTTTAAGAGTTCTGATTTTTACGTTTTTGTTATTTCTAATTGATTAAAGATTATTTTATGCAAGGATCATTATTTCAATCATAATAATACATATATAATATTATTGAATATTAAAATATTAGAACAAATACGTTCTATTTCAACTAATAGTTTGAAATATTATAACATGTCAAGAAATAACCTGAACGCCAGGCCACATACACCAAATTGTTCCTGGCGCCTTGCTTATTCGATTTCGTATGCATTAGCTTTAAACTGTGAACTCTCCACGATACACGCGGCTTCATAATCAAAACCTGCATGGAGTTATATACAACTCACGCGGCGCCTCGGTCTCGAAGCTGTGTGAGTTGTATTTAACTCACATGGCAGTCAACGTGCTATTTTTCTGTTGCCTCGCTTTCCTCTGTCATCTTGCTTCTGTCATTCACTGGATTGTATCTCATACCCCTGAATGTTTTGGTTATTCCTATCTTTCAGACTAATGCCTTGTTTTTACTTCCAGGTAGCAACAATTATTACTTTACCTTCAGTTCTGATTTCAAACAAATCGAAATGAATATCATTTAGAAATTGGCTTTATAGAACTTTCAACACTGTTACCGAAGAAGCACGCATGAAAACTGTTTTCTGCGACTAGAAATTTCCAGGAGTCCCTTATGGTTCATCATGGAATCTTATCTACACGCACAAAAAAACATTATTGTCTGGACTTGTTACGTAAGGTACTATCTGATGAGAGACGCTATTAAGTGATTACCGTCCAGTAATATTATCCGATTACAATAATGAATACGTATCATAGTGAATTTCAATCTTCATATCAGATATCAACGTTTCGTCTAAAGCAGAGGTTCTCAAGCTGTAGTTCACAACTCCCTGGGGGGTCGTAGGACATATTAAAGTCATTTAATTTAAGGGGATCCTCAAATATGAAACTTAACTTCTACAACTTCTTCCAGTTCAATTAATATGAAATATACTTATTCTTTAATTCTAGAAATATTTGCAAAACAAATAAAAGTATGTCAGTTTATATAGTCAAATAGCTCTATCAGTTAATCGTGAAAAAGAAACACTCAGTTCAGTACTTTGTACTGCTTGCTCATTGAATAGGTCGTCTACCCACAAATATCCACTCATATTCTTATTTGGGATATAATCTGTCACTTGTTCAATTAAGGTTTCAAGATGATATGAGTAGGAAGAGAGATGATGTGTCAAGGGAAGTGTCTGCAATACTCGAAATAAACTCTTTGAATTCTTATGCAGTGGAAAGTCTTCTTTCGTATATAGTCCACTCAAAATGGGAAAATCAGAGGAACTAAAAATACTAGCTCCAATATAACTTGAAAACGGTGCATTGCAGAGAAAAACTTCTTCAGTACAAAATGAAAACTTATTAAATTTTCTATGAATTTGGTTTTATACATTCTTGCAAAAAACTGGACGGCATATAAATAAATTTGTAGGAAATTTAAGAAGCTTTCATTTAGTACTGAAAAACATTGTCAATGAAACGCACCGTTTTCAAGTTATAAGCGAAAAACTGAAGAATAGAACATTTGAAGCCCCCTCGCCCCACTAGCGGCACCAGGATTTCAAGGAAATTTATTTTGTCCAGCTCACAGAATAGTTCCTCTGATCGCCCATTTTTGGTCTATATTGAGTGGAATGATACTCCATACAGTAAGTAGACGGATGTCAGTTTAGTATTCTGTACTGCGAAAATATGTATAGCTTATGTAAGGAAGCTTATCAATCGAAATATTCAATATTGATAAAAATAAATAATAAATTAATTAATAAGCTTGATTCGATATTTTCATCCCTGTTATTAATAAATATAACGGTTTTCGGGAATGTGGACTTTATTTCTGCCAATTACAATAACTTTGCCAACGTTTCGAGGACTTTTCTCCTCTTTTTCAAGGCAATATTCTGTACTATATCAAATGCAGTCTAAATTTGAAGACTTTGGGAACATTTATTCACAATTTTTTAGAAGTTTAAAACACATATGATGTGATATGTGTTTCAAACTTCTAAAACATTGTAAATAGATGTTCTCAAAGTTTTCAAATTTAGACTGCATTTAATAGTACAGAATATTTCGCCTTGAAAAAGAGGAGAAAAGTCCTCGAGAAGTTGCCAAAGTTATTGTAATTGGTAGCAATAAAGTCGCGAAAACCGTTTCATTTATTAATTAATAAGTTACACATATTCCTACGACTCAAAAATTACAACCATCCCACATTATATAATTCGAAAGAGGCCTAGGTCATAAAAGGGGGTTGTAGATTCTGAAAGTTTGAGAACGCCTGGTATAAAGAATTTTCCTGCATTCTTTGCGAGCCTTCTGAGCGACCGCAACGAAACGATTATTGAAATAGTGAAGTTGTAATTTCAACGTTTCATGCTTTGAACGTTAGTCGCTAAATTCAATTGAATACGTCCGATAAAAATCGCCCTAATAACATAGCGGTAACTAACAAGAAATTGGGTTTTCTTATTTCCCAACCAAGGCCGTAACAATCCCAGATTGCATTTCTCATATTCGACGACGCCGATCCAATCTAGACAAATGTGTCACGTAGACAATGGAGGATAGATCACCGGTCTCTAGTAAATTGCTAAGTACAATTTAAAGAAACGAAAGGCCGATTTATGGCGTTCATTCAGTTATTTCAAATACATCAAAATAAATTGTTCATCAACTTAAGAATTCATAACAGTTTCTTTTGAATTTTTAGACGTGCGTTGCAAATAGATAAGAAATATGGTGACTTTATATTTTATTTTCATAGAAGATATTCCTGAAGCATTAACATTGTGTATTATATTTCTCATAAACTTTCAATTATCAAAAAAAAATTATTTTACAACGAATGTTCATCCAAGAAAACGTTAATAATTTTCTCTGTGGTAGTGAAAAAACTTCTCCTTTTTTATTAATTGAATTATTTGGAGAATCCTTAATAAATTGAAAATTTTATATCGGCAGCGCGGGAAATTCTATGTGAACAAAATTATCGGTCTAGCCCGCATATATCAAAGCAGCCATTGACACGTGTTTCGGACTCTTTGGTCCTCATCAAAACGGCGTAGCCAAGTATGCGATGGAAAACCTGGAAGTGAAACAGCAACAACAAGCAGAATCCCCTACTTCGGAAGACAATCACACATTTGTGGTACATTGTTCGAACTCTCCGGATGGCATTAATCGCCTCCGTGGTCAGAGTTTGACCAAATCTCCCAAACCGGAAAGTTCGAACAATGTACCACAAATGTGTGATTGTCTTCCGAAGCAGGGGATTCTGCTTGTTGTTGCTGCTTCACTTCCAGGTTTTCCATTGCATACTTGGCTACGCCGTTCTGATGAGGACCAAAGAGTCCGAAACACTCGACAACGGCTGCTTCGACATATGCGGGCTAGACCGATAATTTTGCTTGTTTTATATACTATTTCCCCGCGATAAATTTCCTCCTTTTATATATATATATATATAATATATATATATATATATATATATATATATATATATATATATTTTACACATATATATATATATATATATATATATATATATATATAATATATATATATATATATATATATATATATATATATATATATATATATATATATAATATATATATATATATATATATATATATATATATATATATATATAATATATATATTATATTATATATTTATATATATATATATATATATATATATATATATATATATATATATATATATATATATATATATATACCCTGATAGGCAAAACCCTCGACGAATTAAGGGAAATGATACAGCAGCGAAAAACACTACCTCAGGAAGTGGGCCTAGATATAGAGAACAATGAGAGAAGCAAGTGCATGAACTTTAACCTGTTCACAAACAATAAGTAACACTCTTCGCTCGCAAGACAACAATGAACATATTATAAGATGATTACTTTTATTTCGTTTGGCGAAATTAATACAAAAAGGAAGTGGAAATAAAACATATATGAAAAAAACAACGAATAGCTTAAGAGTATCAGTTTAACAGAAATCTTAACTTTAACACACTTTTTTTTGAACTGAGGCTCCTAAAACTAGTTCGTAAGAAGTCTTACGTTTTATGAATCATCCATATGAAATAGATTTAAATGAGATCATTGTAATGATAATTCTTGGATATTCTTTTAAAAAATGTTACTTCTAGGTATTGACCTAGTTGCTTGTGCAATCATCTTGCTAAACATTCACAATACATTATCCATCAATTACTTACTTTGCCACAATGTACTATTTTTGTCAGAACAAATAATTTATTTGATTTTGTTTATCTCATCAATAACATTTCATGTTATTTTTTCTGGAGTAGTTTTATGTTCAGAATCTTAAGCTCAGTAAACTCCTTCAGCTTTGAAGGTAATATTCGATTTGCAAGAAGGCATTTAAACTTTAACCTGTTCACAAATATTAAGTAAAACTTCTCGCTCGCAAGACGACAATGAACATATTATAAGATGATTACACTTATTTCGTTTGGCAAAGTTGATACAAAAAGAAAGTGGAAATAAAACGTGTTTCGAATGGGAACTGGGGATCACGTTCTTATTTAACGATCAGATCAGCCCTAGATCCCTTTCGTTTGGAAACTGGCATCTTACTAACTCTACAAATTGTGTTCTCTTGTTTCGGCTCTCCAATTTCCCGATTCAATCAGACATCAACGAGACTTCTTCCTTTAAACTAGTTTCTTCTTCGACTGTATCTTTGAGGGACTGAATTGGCTCAGCCTTTTGTTTGTTTCTCTCAATAATGGATGGGAATATTTTCAACACTTTGAGTTGTTTTTTTACGAATCAAGTGAATGTGCATGGAGATATTCTTTTTGATTCAGTGGAATAGAAGAAACGAAATACTTTTGAGGAGACCCTCGCGTTAGTATAAAATGTTTTTTTTCGTGGTGATATTGACAACTTCAATTTACCATTCGCAAGCATTGGTTTTTTTCTTCCATTTCAATGTTTTTTTATATCCTCATATTTTACTTATTTTTTACATTTATATAGTTAGGGGTTATGTTGCACTGCGACCTTACGGTCTGTTGTACCCCCCATCAGAGCTGTTTTCTGTACTACGCCATCTACCTACCGCTCACCTTCTAGTCTAATAAGTATTAATAAACTCCAATATCTGGGAAGGCTTCAAGGAGGTTATGCCCTTACGCCTACAAGTTTCTTGACCACAGCAATTTTTTTCATTGGCTTGCAATGGAGAGGCATTCTATAGCCAGGTGAATAGGAGTTTCCTCCTCCTCCCAACATAATCTACACTCGTCAGTTTCTGATGAACCTATTCTCATCAAATGCTTTCTGAAGCGACAGTGTCCTGCAAGGAAGCCAGTGAGGAGGTGTAGTTAATTCTTGAGATCCAGATATCCTTTGGAACTTGCAGATTCAAAGTTTCGGAGGAACTTTTTGGAGTGTTCCATCCATGGAAGTTTCCGCCAGAGTGTTTCTCTTTCGGTTTCCTCCTCTCAAAACTCTCTCTCATAGGTGTATTTTCCTATACCACAGAAAGTTTCTGAGCCTGTAAATGGCGTTTGTGCTCCTTTTCTTGCGAGTAAATCGGCCTCTTCATTTCCCTTGATTCCCGTTTGACCGCGAACACAGACTAAAGAGATCCTATTATTCTTACCAATTTCATTGAGTATCCTTATAATGGTAATCAAATTATATATTTGATAAATATCAAAAAACGCAGTGAAAACTAAATTACATTTTATATCAAAATATATTTCAGTATATATCTAAATTTATTTTTAGGTAAGGTGCGGATTACATGAGGAAATGTAATGAAAAATTTCCAACACCAATAATTTAGACTATTGTGAGACCTGCTCAATCTAAAGAAATTCGCTCTAATGTCAGATCTACATCTGGTATCATAATGGTGAAGACTACTACCCAGAAAAATAGAGTCCGTGGTTTCGTACGCATGTATTCTTCTTCTTTAAGAGCCTTCTACATTCATTGAAGATCGGAAACATTTCTGGCAAATCCGTCTCTGTCTTGGGCTCTTCTTAGTAGGGTGTCCGAATCTAAGCGTCTCCAATCCCTTATGTCTTTCAGCCAAGAGTATTGTCTCCATAATTAGTTGCAGGAATCTGTACTTGTCCAGCCTCATGACATGGCCAAGGTAAGCTGTCTTTTGCTTTTTTATGGCCTCGAGAATTGTTCGGTCCTTGCTAATCCTATGTAAGACCTCTTAATTGGTGATATAGTCGGTTCATGGTATGCTAGGCATTCTACGATATACTCAAATCTCAAATGCTTTCAGCTTGTCAATACTGCTGACTTTCAACATCCAGGCCTCGACTCCATATAGTAACGTGGAATACACATAAACACATATTATCTAACAAAGTTGAATCCCATGTTTAAATTGAGTGTTTTGTCGGTTAACTGGTTCTTCATTTTAGCTCAAATTAGCTCTAGCTTGCTCTATGCGGGATCTAATTTCAATCTAAGGATTCAGATCCTCGCTGATCTAAGATCCTGAGTATTTGAATTTCGTGACTTGCTCTATTGGTGAACCATATATTTATGTTGAAGTTGTTATCCGGATTGCAACGTATTTGCATGATCTTTGTTTTAGAGATATTAATCCTCAGTCCCAGTGCGTCACCAGAAGTCGATATGCTGTCGATTAGGCGTTGCAGCGTTTCAGGACTGTCTGCGATTATCACGGTGTCATCGGCATATCTCAAGTTGTTTAAGAGTTTCCCATTGACTTTCAGACCATCTTCTGTCTCGTCCAAAGTATTTTGGAAAATAGCTTCTGACTACATGACAGAGCATGGGACTAAGACACACCCTTGTCTGACTACACACTTAATACGCATGTATTAAGTGAGTATGAATTATCTGAGATAATTCTTATTGCCCTCCTTTTAGTACCAAATATAGTCTCCTTAGCTCCACAACAATGATCCCACACCAACAAGCAACGAACTATATATCCGAATTAAGAGAAATATGAATTTTCACCGTGAATATATTCTGCATTATATAAAAAATTTACTCTTTGATTTTATTTCAGATTAAATTAATATAATAGCAGGTATTAATGTTGCAATGATTCTATGTAATGAATGGATATTGACTGAGACAATTATCTTAATTTATTAATGCTTATTTTTTATTTCTTTTTTTCTTCATGGTACTCCTAACTTTAGTCTTATAATCATATTCTTCTCTTTCATTCATTCACCTTTCAAAATCATAATTTTTATAGATTTGAATTCTATATTCTCGAAACAGCACTTAATCTGTATATCAATACGTAAAGTGGAAATTAATGATCCAAAAATGCATTAAATAAAATTTTAAAAATTAGTTCTATAGAACGAATACCTGGGCCTCCACCATTTTATATATTAATTGTTTACACTCATACCCCTAATATCAAACGAACCACATAGTTTTGTTTTAGTTTGAGGAATTACTTTCGAACTACGTCAGTGGGTGACCACTATATTAGCATACATAATGGAATTGTCTCCTTTAATAGATACTCATTATTAATATTTGGATATGTTATTCAAATTATATATTATATATCCTTTTTTTAAGTGTAGCAATAAATATTTCGTTAAATACAAAAAAGACTAGACGACTTGCTTTTCTAACAAGTGATTAAAATCCTTAAAATAGAAAAATTGAAAATAAACAATAATGTTTCGTCAACAAATCTTATATCAATTTTTCTGACCACAAATTGATAATATTCAAATCATAAACACAAATTGTGCCAATTTATCAATTCATAATAATAAAATGAAGAGTGAACTTCATTAAATTTAAATTTGTCACGTTTCTTATGACAGGCAATACCTTGAAACGTATAGGGGTATCAAAATTATATAATAGTGAACTGTTGAAACCAGAGTTTTCATTTCGTCTGGAAACTTGATTGAAATAAAGTTAGCAACTAAAATTTCTAATCTTATTTTATGAATACGTCTGTAGCATGAAATTCATATTACTCTCAAAACAGCAGGCAACTCACTAAGCAGAACTTCCAGACATCATTAAATAATTTCTGCCATTTAACCCTCGAACGAGCAGAGAGTTACGATATCTTTGATCTAGCGAACTTTAAATTGCACAAGACAATATCTTATGACAGAGACGGGGTTGTTAGTAGCAACACCGACAAAAATTAAAGTCCGCACTGAGCAACTTAACGTTTGAAATTTGTTGGTGAGGCTAACGATAGGGGGATGGAATGTTCAGTCCCTATGATCTTACTGAAAAGTTTAACAAGTTGCATCTCTTTTAAGTGCAGCCAACTATAAGGCGATACGGCGTCTTATTCCTTATTATAGACCGTATTTCAAGTTGACTTGAATACTTCAAGCCGAATACTTTGAAGAAGTTTGCGGAGTCAATCCAACTGTCTGCTTAGTATTTTAATTTTGCTTAACATCTAGAAGTATCCGGGACAATAACTGAAATATCGCGCATATATAATGATGAAAGTTAAAGTAATATGCTTCGTTTAAAATTGAGCGCTCGTTGGCGGTGTCTATGAAGTGTATTTTTGGACAGTTGAGGGATGGTTATGTGGAAAGCAGCAATAATGTAGACACGACAAGTGCTTTTTACTCACAGAGAAATAACGTTGATCGAGACTGAGGAGAGGAACACTTCACACCTTCACAACGTGTTATTATCAAGTTTCTCGTCAAAGAAAATGTAAACGATGCTGAACTTCGTCGACTTTTACTTCCCCAGTTCGCGTAAAAAACCTTCTCGTGAGCTCAGGTCAAGCATAAATTTTATGAATTCCAAACAGGCCGTGATAAAAAATTGCCAACTCATATGCCATACCACATGCTCGAGAATAACAATAACCTCCGATGTATACTGAGCAGTATTTCTGAGACAAGCACCCTACAGCTTGACCTGTCATCATGCGACTTCCATTAGTTTGGGATACTCAGGGAAGGCCTTGATGGACAATATCTCCCAATAAACGGGGGGGTTCTATTAGTTCGTCTGAAATTGTTATGATACCTGGATTAAAAGACTATCAGAGTGTTAGAGAAAGTGTACAGCAGTAAATTAAGAAACTTTCTGAAAACATGGGGGAAATATAGGCTAGAATGTATTTTTAAAATAAATATTAGGTTTCTTGCAGAAGCTCCGTTTTTATTTTATATACACTCGTATATTTGGCTATGACTTTTTTATATTTTTTATTATATTCCATATATATATATATAACTATTTATATATATATATATATATATATATATATATATTATATATATATATATATATAATATATAATATATATATATATTTATATATATATATATATATATATATATATATATATATATATATATATATATATATAATAAATATATATATGATTTTTTCAGGTGTATTTTCATGTTCCAAATCCTAAGTTAAGTTAACTGCTTCTGATTTGAAAGTATAATTTGATTTTTGTAAAGGCATTGCAAAGCATATTCGTTTTGAAGCGAAATTTTTTTAAATGAAAAAGTCATCCTTATGTATGTAGAAGGTTAAGTTGATATTATTTCAAGTTTTATTAATATGCAACTACTATACATTATACAATTGGATCGTTTTATGATGAAAATGTGGAGAAAACAAGTCACCTTCTACTCTGTGATAAATATAAGTCTGATGCAGTTCCACGCTTTCTTTCGATTTTAGATATGTACTGTTGAATGAGAAGACTTTAAAATGCATTCAATTCAAAGCTCATTGAAGCTCTGAGAATTTATCTATTTATTCAGATGATAAAACATTCAATTTTGCTTAGCGAAAGCGGAGAAAACGAGAAGCCGAAGACGTGACTGCATTACCTTCAACCTAATACAAATTTCTCACGACTTCTAAATTCTATAATTATGTCTTAGAAATGCTGTCAGCAAGTTTATTTAGATAAGATATATATTCTCTGTTCATCTGAAAAATTTGATTAATTTATCACTTGATGTTTGAGTTTTCATGAAATATTCAGTGTGATGTTGTTCATTTATTCCATATTACGGATAACAGAACACAGATGGCGCTATGAATGATGTAATATAAAATTTTCATTCGAGGCATGTTTCGAAATTTTTTTCCTCATC
>JARQZK010005327.1:0-39091 GCA_030704885.1 Cynegetis impunctata | reverse complement strand
AACAAAATAACATATAAAACCTTATAGCTAACGAGTACATTAGCTGTCTTCAGACCATCATGATGAAATAGGTTTGTAAGTTATCAGTAGAAAGCTTTATATAGATATTGGCGCAAAAGTGGTGAAAACTTTATTATTGTTCACGTGAAAAGTACAGAATAATAATAAATTACTGAAAGTAAAGCTTGACAAAATCTTAAAAATACTAAATTGAAAGATTTCCACAAGCAATAGTGATTAATCAGTATACTTGTTTTGAATATATATATGAAAATGAGGTATGGATGGACCAAGTTAATTTTGCACTTCTGTTAAAACTGCTATTTTCAACAATTTCAAAGAATTCATAAAAATTTTATCTAATGACATTCAATAGTTACAGTCATTATCATCTTCAACATATTTGTGCTTGAAACATATGTGTTTACCTTTAATGGATTGAAATTTATATATTATGTCATAAAAATTTCTTAAAGGGGAGGAATTGAAGAAAGCATAACCAGTCCTTCATATTGTTTACAAATTTTTTAATTACATTGTAATGAATTTTCATTAAAGCATCGGTCTAATGAGTAATTCAGTTTTAATAAACTAATAGTGAATTCATATCATCATATGTAAAAGTAGTTACTTAAACTTAGATAATAAATTTCATAATTGATTTACCATCATATCGATATGCCGCGCATATTTCAGTTGACAAACATTCCTTTGTTGGAACTGATGGAAGACCTCGTCGGCATGCATCATCTAATGTAGAATTACAGTAGTAACATTTGGTACTAGAACCTATGGAACAGATTGAAGTATTTTGTTAGTATCACTACACTAAGTCAGATAGAGTTTTGAGACCAAGGTAGCCAATCGATAAAAGTGACTGCAAGTTAAATAAAATATATATTTTTTGGACGTTTAAGTCATTTATAATCTTTTCAATCACTGTATTGCCTCTATTGATAGTTTAGATTATACCACGAATTAGCTTTCGTCTATAAGTTGAGTTAATCAACCATATAACCGATAAGAAATAAGACACGTAATTTTGTGGCAGGCATATAACGTCTTATTTTTTCAAAGTAAAATATCACTGCGAATGTGTTGTCTCAATTTTGTTGTCATCTATTTTGTTGTCAAACAATTTTGTTTTTTAGCTCCTGAAGACGAAGCAAAGAGTTCCGAAAGCTTGAGAGTACGAATAAAGAGCCTTACAATATATGTATATATATATATATATATATATATATATATATATAATATAAATATATATATATATATATATATATATATATATAAATATATATATATATATATATATATATATATATATATATATATATATATATATATATATATTATATAATATATATATATATATATATATATATATATAATTGGTTTGATGAAGGAACTTAAATGTAAGATGAGATAAGAGATTTTTTTTTTTTTTTTTTTTTTTAATTCGAAGGTACCGTGCCATGAAATTATTCATGACGGCGAAATGGCGTTAACCCGAAGTCATTAGCCAACATATAATCAACACAAAATCCCAAATCAAAGCTATCACATAATCTATCCTAAAAACACAAAAACCAATAAGGAAATTAAAAGAAGCCAAACTCAGGGGAGAACACTGGGACACTTAACCAAAGGGGCTCTTCAAGGCGATTTTGATCTTCATACACACACATGACATAAGCCATCGGGAACGGATGGGTTATTATACATAAGGAAAAAACACAGGAATTTCAAGAATTGTTCCTATAATCAGATCTTAATACTATCCTATAGATTTTATGTGATCATATATGGCCCAATTAATGTCTATATTATTTAATGCCAGTAAGTAGTGCAAACTGAAGGGCTGGTGAAAAATGTACAAGTTGATTTAATATGGTTACAAAGTTGTGTCCATTTATGCTCGAATACGTTCGCAAGTAAGTAACATATGATTAGCATCACACCTCCTCGCCACATTCACATAAAGGGTCCTCTCTTAGTACCAATTCGGTGTAAGTATACTGGGCAATGATATGACCACTTCTTAACCTTGAGATTGATCTAATAAACTCTCCGATTATTTCCGATGTTTTTGAACCAAATTTCAGACATGTTAGGTTGTTTATTTATGTTTTATAGTAGACACCCTTCTATTTGAATGATATTCCGTTTCCCACTTTTTGTAAATATATTTTTTGTAATACAAAAAGAGGTCACTATAATGAAACAATCTTGATGTTTGTGCCTCCAAAAAAGGTCGCTGCTTTAGCTATCCCGTCTACCTTTTCATTTGAAGTTATTCCAAACATGCGCTTTTACCCACATAAAGTGAACAAAAATGTCCTGATTTTGTAGAGTGAACAGCGTAAGATAATTTTCTTATGGATATCGGAAAATGATGAGTCTTATTTGAAATTTTTGATGGAGAGTAGCGCACTTTGGCTATCTGAAATTATAATGAATCTGGAACTATTGATAGTCTCTATATTGTCTTCAATGTATTTCAGAGCAAGGTATATGGCGAATAATTCGCCGTAAAAAATACTACAAACGTTTATTAAGCGTCGTGTAACGAGATGTTTCGGAATATGGAATGTATATTGCACTACCCACTGCAGAATCAGGCATTTAGAAGCGGTCTGTAAATATTTGTTTAAAAGTAGCCAAAATTTAGAATGAACATACGAAACAAAGTCGAATTGAGGTGTTTATTATTGTACGAGGGGAAAGTAACAGATACAGAGGAGTCAACCAAACATCGTATGGTACCGTATAGATTGAAAGTTTTTCTTTCGGTAAGAATATTATTGAATTATTTTTTATTAGTTCATAACAAGACACAATTAAAAGGATCTTTTTTAAACTATCCAGTATCTACTCGTAAGTGTTATCAGAACAATCGATGGACATCATCCCATAACCGGACTTGAAGTAGAAATTTTTTTTGAAAATGTATTTTCCTCCTAATAGTATTCTACGATAAAACTTGAGGGGTACCTCGGAAGACTCTGCTAAGACAACATCGTTAGGTGTAGATTTAAGAAAGACCAATGCATAGTTTGATTGATTTTCGTTGTAAGATATCCAGAGGTTTCAAAGGATGATACTGAAGCGTCCCCATAAAAGAAACTACCATAGTCGATAACTGATCTGATAAACGCCTTGTAAAACATTAATGCCGTATTCCTGGTCTGCCCCCCAATTATTAAAACATACATATCTTAGGATTTGGTACCTTTTCTCAGTCCTTACTTTTGTGTAAGTAAATATGATTTCCATAAAAGTTTTCTGTCTAAGATTACTCCTAAAAACTTCACGCTGCTTTTATGTTGAAAAGATAAATTATTCAAAACTAAATGGTCTGGAAAATTTGTTCTGGATGTACAAAACGAGCACACAACTGATTTAGACATTGATATACTATGTCCGTGGGTAAAGAGAAATTTAGAGAAGTTTTTGTAATGGCTATTTCCAACTCATGTTGACATTGTGTATGACTTTGTTGACGGAATAGATGGTTATATCATCGGCATATTGAAAGTAGTTTGATATTAGGATTATTGAAGCATTGAGAAAGTCGATGGTAATAAATAATAAATAAAATTGGGGACAAAATTCCTGCCTTGTGGTAAGCCTAAACTAGTACGCCTCGGACCTTCGAGATTTTTGCTCTATTTTCAGGAACAATTCCCGGTTTATATATAGGTTGTAAATTAAATTTGCGAATCGAATAGGCAGACCAATATTAATAATTTCTTCTTTTCAAAACCGATAAGGAGATATTATCGTATGCACCAACTATATCTGCAAATACAGCCGTAAGTATTTTTTATCAGAAATGCTAAGTTGATATCTGTTACTAATTGTGTGATACAGTCATAAGTAGAACACCCCTTGCGAAAACCATACCTGATATCGAGGAAATCTGTCATAATATTCCAGCCACCATTCTAGTCGAAGTTTCAACATTTTTTCAAAAGTTTTCATTAAACAAGAAAGCCAAAGATATAGGTCTATATGAATCTGACAAACTAGGATTTTTATTAGGTTTGAGTAATTGGAAACGATCACATATTTTTTCCAGTCACTAGGATAAACACCGGTGGATAATATTTTATTAAAAAATTTTTAGTAACATCCGTTTACTATTGAGTGGTAATTTATACAACATTATATATTGAAAATTGTCAAATCCTGGAGTAGTATTACTTTTCAATTTCAAACATTTTTCCAATTCGGACAAAACAAAAGGACGAAAAACGATATCATTATTATTATATTCAAGTAGATCTAAATCGCATTCATGTATTCCATCCGGCGCTACTTTCGAGAAAAATTCCTGAGACCAATCACCTTTAACTATAGGAAAGCTGAATACTTGAAATATTTGTATTCTTTTAATATTCCTCCAAACCAAATTAATTGGCGTATTTTTATTTAGAGAAGAACAAAAATTAACCCAATTTTTCCCTCTTACTCCTTTTTATAACTTGTTTAGCTATAGCTTCCATGTTACGGTAATTAATGAAATTATTCAATGTAGAATTTTTGATAAAAATAAGGAATGAATTTTTTTTAATCGATGATGGCTTTTTCGCAAGCCTCATTCCACCACTGTTTATTATGTTTTTCATTAACCTTTTCTTTATATATAACGGAATGCTGACGCTGCATTGCCGTGGTTTAAAATATTTTTAAAGTAATCATAATCGGTAGAATTAATTTCATTGACATCTATCGTCAGAACGTTCTACCTCTTGAACAAATGTATCCCAATTTGCCTTATTTGTGTTATAATGCCTAGATGGCTTTTTAATGTTTAATTTAATGACTGAAATATGAATATCATACCTGATTCACAAAGTGATCTGATCCCAGTGTCTCATTTTCTACAAACCAGTTAACAAGGGAATTTAAAGATCTTGAAACAATTGTTATGTCGACTGCAGACTTGGTTGATGAGGATATGATATCCTCGTTGCTGAACCATCGTTCATTATGAAAAAATCATGATTCTCGATATAAGACAGGAAATTGGCACCCATTATACTATCAGTCTCCGATCCCCATGCTGAATGGTGCATATTAAAATCACCTCTATTATAGAATACCGTTCCATAGAGTTGAAAATATATCCCACAACCTCCCTTCAACAACCCTATTTGATGGAATGTATAAGGAATATATATCTATTTTGATTTATTTGGTAATTTAAGACTCACAGCAATGCCTTCAATACCTCTGATTATAGGAAAATTTTTATTTTCGAAAGGAATTGATTTTTTTATTATAATAGCCACCCCACCATATCCATCGAATCTATCTTTCTTGATTACGTTGTAGCCAGACACATTGAACGATTTATTTGACTTTAACCAAGTTTCAGAGATTAAACAAATATCAATATTATTTTCACTGATGTATTGTTCAAAACTACCCTTATTCGCAACAATAGATCTGCCATTCCATTGTAGGAATTTCAATTTATTAGCCATGAATTAATTCTTCTAATCTAGAGTTTATTAACGATTTGATTGAAGTATCTTGAACATCTTTAATAGAACCTCTGAAATCTCTTAAAAACGAAAAAATTATTTCACACATAATTTGTGTAAGTTTAGAATTATCTAAATAATCTGATGATTCAATGGTTGAATTTTTACTAGATTTTTCCTTTCTTAAACATGTACCATTTTCCGATGTGAACGTGACCGGTCTTATAATTTCAGCGTGTTTTCTTTTTTCAACTCTATAGTAGAAAAGTCCTGCACGTTCCTCCTCTTTTGACTTCTAATAAGCGGGAAAATTCAAATCATTATTTGACGCTGAAATAAAATTTTTGGGACTGTTAGGCTTGGACGCCACATTTTGAATAACTCTTATCTACTTTTTGAACAGCATCTCTATATAAGATATATTTTCCACTGCCATTATTTCTTTTACTTGTTTTTGAGTGGAAAACGATGAACATTTTTTATTATCGGTTGATTTATGTTCACCATTACAATTGACGCATAATAATTTTTCTGAAGTACACTTCTCGAGAGGGTGATTGTCACCACAGTTTTTCACATCGTCCTTGACTGCGACACATTTTATCCAAATGACCGAAACGTAAACATTTCCTGCATTGCACTACTCTTTGAATGATAGGAAGAACCACCCTCACACAATAGAAAATACAGACTATATCTGTAAGTGTCTGTCCTTTGAAACTTATCAATAAACTAGTTGTTGGCTTAAAATTAGCAATACCTGTATCACTGATTACTTTTCTGACTAGTCTTTGACATACTAATACTTTAAAAAGCACTACCCAACAGCGGTTGTATGCAAGATTTCAACTCTTCCTCAGAAAAATATCTAAATCTACACCCTTAACAACACCCTGCCTTCGTATCAAATAATACGGAATGAATGCTTCCCAAATTATTTTTAAGTAGAAATTCAGAATCCAAAAATTTATTTGCGCTTGAAAAGATCTGAAAGTGATCTTAATTCTTATTTTTTCCACTTTTATCTATAGACGAAATATTAAATAGAGATTGATGAATCGAACCTAAATATCATTTTACCGATGGACATGGCATGAAGATTGCCAATATTTTATCACGACTTTCAGCATAAACAACATATGGCCCTACATCTGATAAGTCGTAACGATACGAATTCTTTCTTCTATTATCATTATTAACTGATATATTTTCCGAATGAGTTGAAATTGACGGTTGGTTGTCAACATTTGAACAATATTTTTTATCTATAGTTTGTTTAGACGCTTATATAGCAGCATCACTATCAAGGAACGAACTCACCGGATTAGTAGATGTAAAATCTGAAACCTGCGATGACACTGTCTGCGACTCATCTTCCATTTTCTTCGAATAACATAGTTTTAAATGCTTGAGAAAGAAACCTGAGAGTCCAATAGGCCCCCCTTATCGGGGGGTTCCGAATTTTTAACATTACGAATTAGTCAATGTAAATTATTATTTGATTTTACGTATCGAATTAATCACTATAGGCACAATAAATAAATCGAACAATAACCACACGTGTGACCGGAATGCAATCTGAAACACGACTGACCAGATAAGAGATATCATCCATTAATATACAATTTATGTTTCACTCTGTTTTCATAGCCTTGCTTACGAAACAATTTTGTTCCTTCTTCAGGGCAGCTAAGAAAAATTTTTTCTTTTATTATAGATATACATACACACAAAATTCAAGTTGAAAATATTACCAACTGTGCGATTGAAAACAGCATCAGATGAATGGAGAAGACTCCTCGCATAAACAATACAGTACAATTAAGCAAGTTCCTTCGAAAAAGCTATAAAATCAAAACAACTTTCATAAGTTTTTCTCATGCATCGTCTAAAGAAATATTAGAGATAATGAGATAATTTCCTCAACGAGACTCATCCAAAGAACCATGTTATATAAACACACCTACATATATATATATATATATATATATATATATATATATTATATATATATATATAATATATATATATATATATATATAATCTTTTGATATGATATGATGATTTTGATGCTCGTTGAATTTCAAAAAACTCGATTTTATTAAAAAAAGTTTTGATAAAGCCACGAAATGTCAGGGGCGGCTAGTCAAAGGAGGCTAAGGAGGCTAAGCCTCCTCAATAATATTCCGTGCATCACTAATATATATATATTATATTGAATAGTCAGCATTCATCATATTCATATTAATCAAAATCATATTATTTCATGCACCTACCCTCCTTTCTACCTACATTATATAGTATAATTTATTAATTGAGATAGGAGGTATTTACATTTATTGCCTTTCATTCACTTGATGTATTAGTTTTTCTGAATGGTATCTAAAACATGTCGTGAATTCTTAGCCTCACATTCGGCATATTGAATTGAATTATACGTAATAACGAGGAGGCTTGCAAATAATTGCTATTGATAATTTTATAAATAAATACTATGTCAGACATCTTTCTCCGATTAGCCAGAGTAATGAGCCCAAACCTCCTACGAGCTTGCGAATAATCGTGATTTGGCATATTAAAATTATATCTATAGGCTAAATATCTGAGAAATCTATTCTGAACGCTTTCCAACCTATCAGTGTAACGAAAATACTGCGGGTTCCATATTACTGTGGCAAAGTTCACTCTGCTGAAGAACAAATGAAAAATATTAATTTAGAAAGGTGCTATTATTTTAGAAAGATCTGCTGTATCGGAATTTATATCCCAGCATATTATTGCATTTACCTATTACCGATTCGATATGTTTATCGAACAACAATTTATAGTCCAGTGTTAGACCAAGATCACGAATGACAGAGACGCGCTGAAGATATATATATATATATATATATATATATATATATATATATATATAATATATATTTATACAAATATATACTATAATATATATATATATATACTATATATATATATATATATAGTATATATATATATATATATTTACAAATATATATATATATATATAATATATATATATATATATAATATTTATTTGAAATATTGTTGCCTGTGAACTATTTTTAATTTTGATAATTATTAGCAATAACAGGCTTGGTGAATCTAAAAAAACTCGGATTTTATTAAAAAGTTGACGTTTCGCCACGACATTATATATATATTTATATATAATATATATATATATATATAATAATAATATATATATATATATATTATAGTATATATATATATATATATATATATAATATATAAATGATATGGATGGAAAGCTTGGAAATGATACACAACAACAAAACGAAATTCTTTGTTGCAGAAGATAACCACACAATTGCGGCTTTCATTTCGAACTGCGGTTCCTATTCAAGTTTCCTCACATCCTGTACTTGCCTACGCTGTTCTGGTGAAAAATCAAAGATTCAAAAACTATTGTGCAAGGTTGCTTCCATTCGCGGGTTAAAGCCGCGAATCGTTTTTATGTGATACTTCCCGCACAGAATTGATTTATTATATATATATATATACTATATATATATATATATATATAGTATATATATATATATATATATAGTATCAGTGGCGGCTCGTGAGGTTTTGGTTTAGGAGGCTTCAAGAGGTGTTTAAAAAATACACCATAGGCGAAAATTTTTAGGATTTCAAGGTCAACCGCCTTAATAATTTAAAGAAAATCAAAGTAAAACAAGCACCCTAAATCTATTAATTTGTTTTCACTTTTCGAGTGTCTACCTTGAGACCTACAACTCCTATCTACATATTCACAAAAAACTGTTCTCAGCCAATAATCAATTCATCTATTCATCAAATTTTTTTTTCTTTCACAAAATAGGTACCTACCTACTTAACGAATTTGTTAACAGCTGGTGAGAGCAAATAAAAAGTATTAATATCTTTCTGAAGATTAGCGGGATTCTGCGATCTTTAACGCAGCAAAATGATCTATAATATCCTCATTAAATTTTTTGTCTTTCGCCAAAAGTTTTACCAATTCCTTTTCAAGAGCAACAAACTGATATTTTTCAAACGATCCTGGCCTCATTGAATTTCGTAAATAAGTTTTAATTCTCTTAAGAGTGGAAAACGAGAGCTCTACGGAAGCCGATGTCACCGGGATAGAAACAATTAGACATAAGAGTTTTATAAACTGGGGGTAAATCTTGATTCAAATCATTATCAAAAAAGGTATTTAATAGTCCTCACATGATTTCATTTTGCCCCAAAATTTCATTGTCATTATAAACAACACACAGTTCACTTTTATGGCCACCTTATCAAAAAAAGTGTATTTTTGACATAAATTTTTATATATAATTATATATATATATATATATATATATATATATATAATATATATATATATATATATATAATATATGTATATATAATCTTTTGATATGATATGATGATTTTGATGCTCGTTGAATTTCAAAAAACTCGATTTTATTAAAAAAGTTTTGATAAACCACGAATGTCCTGGCGAAACGTCTACTTTTTAATAAAATCGAGTTTTTTGAGATTCAACAAGCCTGTTAATTGCTAATAAATTATCAAAAGATTAGAATAGTTCACAGGCAACAACCAATTCGAAATGAAATAATTATATATATATATATATATATATATATATATATATATATATATATATATATATATATATATATATATCTATATATATATATATATATCTATATATATCTGGGGCGGCTAGTCAAAGGAGGCTAAGGAGGATAAGCCTCCTCAATAATATTCCGTGCATCACTAATATATATATATTATATTGAATAGTCAGCATTCATCATATTCATATTAATCAAAATCATATTATTTTATGCAGCTACCCTCCTTTCAACCTACATTATATAGTAAAATTTATTAATTGAGATAGAAGGTATTTACATTTATTGCCTTTCATTCACTTCAAGATTTGTGGCAAGGCTGCGGAAGGCTTAGAAAGGTATATTTTCAACGTTCATTATGCCTGCCATAGAAAAGCAAACAACGGTGCAAATACTCCGAATGAATACTTCATTGCAATAGAAAAGCAAAACACATGTAAATGGCAACACGGATAGGAACCCAGTCTAATACAATGTCGACCAATCACAACTATAGAATTTAGCGTGACATCGAGTGAATTCGTTGCAAAGCATAAATCGTAGAGTGAATGTAGTAACTAATGGCAGCGTGTTACTTATATTGGCTCGCGTATTGTTTTAATATGAGTTTGGTGACTGATGTTAATTTCAAAAATTTCAATGGTGACTTAGTGGAATATTTGTTATTCCATAACTTTAGTGCTCTAACTTATGAGGATAAAGCTTTGATAAAAACATTGCGACCTACCCCTGAATTAAACAATTTGGTGCAGCGTAACAGACAACAAAACCGCGGTTTTAATAAAAGGAATTATGAGAGACATCCTTGCCTAACCGGATCACAGGTAAAAAATAAATTATTTTGTTGGCAGTGTTTACTTTTTACTAGTGAAAATGTCTCTGTTTGGGGCCGCTTAGGATTTGAGGATTTAATTCTATACCTAGTTGAAAGTGAGGAATTTTTCACCGATAAAGTAACTTTAAATACAGCACGCGGATTAATATCTTACTTACAAGATAAGGAATTTATATATTTTTTAAACATCTTTAAATTAATTTTTAGACAAACAGAAATAGTTTCTCAAATCTTGCAGCACAAGTTTTCAGATGTAATTTACTCACGAAATCGGCTCAAGTTTCTTTTGGAAAAAATTTCAGAATTTCGTGCAGAAGTTTATTTTAAAAAACTATTTTCTGTATTTCAAACTACTGATGATACGACTCAATTTAGCCAAAACGAAAGAAATTCAGTCACGCAGATATGGAGCTTCACTATAAGCAAATATTTTATGAAATTTTGGATACTATTAGGGTTCAAATAGAAGTAAGGTTCTCTGATTTGAAAGAACTGCATTTCTTCGACTTACTCAATAAAAAATTGTTAACCGGATTTTCGGCTAATTTTCCAGATAACTTTTTGGAAAATTTATGTCAAAAATACACTTTTTTTGATAAGGTGGCCATAAAAAGTGAACTGTGTGTTGTTTATAATGACAATGAAATTTTGGGGCAAAATGAAAATCATGTGAGGACTATTAAATACCTTTTTGATAATGATTTGAATCAAGATTTACCCCCAGTTTATAAACTCTTATGTCTAATTGTTTCTATCCCGGTGACATCGGCTTCCGTAGAGCTCTCGTTTTCCACTCTTAAGAGAATTAAAACTTATTTACGAAATTCAATGAGCCAGGATCGTTTGAAAAATATCAGTTTGTTGTCTCTTGAAAAGGAATTGGTAAAACTTTTGGCGAAAGACAAAAAATTTAATAAGGATATTATAGATCATTTTGCTGCGTTAAAGATCGCAGAATCCCGCTAATCTTCAGAAAGATATAATAACTTTTTATTTGCTCTCACCAGCTGTTAACAAATTCGTTAAGTAGGTAGGTACCTATTTTGTGAAAGAAAAAAAAATTTGATGAATAGATGAATTGATTAATTGGCTGAGAAGAGTTTTTGTGAATATTGTAGATAGGAGTTGTAGGTCTCAAGGTAGACACTCGAAAGTGAAAACAAATTAATAGCTTAGGGTGCTTGTTTTACTTTGATTTTCTTTAAATTATTAGGCGGTTGACCTTGAAATCCTAAAAATTTTCGCCTATGGTGTATTTTTTAACACCTCTTGAAGCCTCCTAAACCAAAACCTCACGAGCCGCCACTGATATATATATATATATATATATATATATATATATATATATATATATATATATATATATATATAATAAATCAAATTCTGTGCGGGAAGTATCACATAAAAACGATTCGCGGCTTAACCCGCGAATGGAAGCAACCTTGCACAATAGTTTTTGAATCTTTGATTTTCACCAGAACAGCGTAGGCAAGTACAGGATGGGAAACTTGAATAGGAACCGCAGTTCGAAATGAAGCCGCAATTGTGTGGTTATCTTCTGCAACAAAGAATTTCGTTTGTTGTTGTTATCATTTCCAAGCTTTCCATCCCATACATTTATATATATATATATATATATATATATATATATATATATATTATATATATATATATATATATATATATATATATAAATATATATATATAATGTCGTGGCGAAACGTCAACTTTTTAATAAAATCGAGTTTTTTAGATTCACCAAATTGTTGTTCGATCAACATATCGAATCGGTAATAGGTAAATGCAATAAAATGCTGGGATATAAATTCCGATACAGCCGATCTTTCTGAAATAGTAGCACCTTTCTAACTTCATATTTTTCATTTGTCTTCAGCAGAGTGAACTTTGCCACAGTAATATGGAACCCGCAGTATTTTCGTTACACTGATAGGTTGGAAAGCGTTCAGAATAGATTTCTCAGATATTTAGCCTATAGATATAATTTTAATATTCCAAATCACGATTATTCGCAAGCTCGTAGGAGGTTTGGGCTCATTACTCTGGCTAATCGGAGAAAGATGTCTGACATAGTATTTATTTATAAAATTATCAATAGCAATTAATTGCAAGCCTCCTCGTTATTACGTATAATTCAATTCAATATGCCGAATGTGAGGCTAAGAATTCACGACATGTTTTAGATACCATTCAGAAAAACTAATACATCAAGGAATGTGGGGCATTGTAGATTAATGTTAGTCAGTAATGAGTGGTTACGCTCGTGCGACGTCGATTTATTTGACATTTCCTTACCTTCCTTTAAACGAACTCTTAAGAATACATTCCGCCAACTTCTTTTGTTTTGTAGTATGTTATGTTTGTTGTTTATTTTGGCCTTATAGGTACTTATTTATTAATCATTGAATCTGTTTGTCTCCAGAGTAATCTGGATTGAAAAAATTATTTCAATTATTTCAGAGTATCGTTGAAGAACTTATTACTCATTATTGTATTAATTATTAGTATTATTAGTTATTGTATTGACATATGTTTAATTCTATATGCCAGAAACGATGCATTTTCTTTTCTTTTTCATTCTTTGACTGCTATTATGGGTATCATACCTGTCTGTATTCCGTTTCCGAATAAATAAATAAATAAATATATATATATATATATATATATATATATATAATATATTATATATATATATACATATATATATATATATATATATATATATATATATATATATATAAATTTGTATCAAATTTTTAGTGTAGCTAAGTAATAATACTTTCTTTATATTTTCCTTGAATGTCGGAGAAAATTGATATCTTCTGAAAGTAGAATAAAGTTGGAGAAAATTATAACTTTAGAATTACTTTCAATTTTTATAAGTTATATAAAGCACAATAACAGAACGAGCCAATTCAATTTTTTTAAACTAAAAACAAATATTTTTATGTGTATTATAATAATTTTATATTTGTTTGAGGGAAAAGTACTTACAAACTAAAAACTAGTTGTATAGAAATATCGGAATAAGGAGCGTAATTAAGTATTTATTCAAAGATCTTGTGCTAAATGTTTTGTAGTAATTGTGAACAACAATTAGAGTGGTATGAAAATCATGCATGAGGTAATCGAAAATTTTTCACGTTCTACAAATGAAATGTTTCTACGTACCAATGTTAATAATTCCCAAAAGGAATAACAAAATAGCTGCGAAATAACTATGAATAGTCATTTCGATACACGTTAAATCAATTTGATATTCAGACACAATGTAATCTTATCAACACATACTCTTAATGAAAAACATTCATTCTCATACCAGATTTGCCACAAGTTTGGCGTTACTAGAAGTTTTGTGGTTAATAGTCATATAATTGCAAAACATCCGATGCTATGAAGAGTCATGGATTCAATTGGCGATTAAGTAATTTGAGTTAACCAAATTCATAAATATAAGAAAATGAATAACAATGTATATGTGTAAAATAATAATACAATAGTTAAATCTGATATTTTTATTTGAATAAATATCGAATGTTCCTTAAATTTCTTTATATTTGCTTATTTCATTATCGTTATTTTAATAGTTGCTCTATAATAACAATAAAGAAACTTGAAAAGATTTCGGAAAAATTATAATAATGCTCAACTAATCATAGGAGGAGGAACAAGAGTTATATTTACTTCAGGCATAAATGAATTACTAATGTTCTGCTCACGTAATAATTGAACAGTCTCTTATCGAGTTCTTTCTATAATATGAATATCATTTGAAAGCAATAAATTATTAAAATTAAATAAAAATATAAGAAAGAAATATATCACACTCATTTCAGATAAGCTTATTATTTGGTAGGCTGGTATCCACTTCATCTTGTTTTAAAACTGATAGCATTCGGGTACATAATGAAATATTTCATGTTCCATTGAATTCTGCTGTACATCAATCAGTATATACAAATATAAACGATTCAATATTTCTCAAAAACTTTCTTCCAAAACAATATGATAAAAAAAAGGTTAAGCTCTGTCACTAGACTCATATTCTTTCATCATTTCTGATGATTTCATTCTAATTCAATAAGTCAAGTCAATATGGATGGAAAGGATGAAAACATGAACAAGACTTGTGCCTTGAAAAAAACTCATGAAATTTCTACATTTGAAATTGCGCTCAATAATACTCTAGTACGATTCGAATTTGAAATGCTCAGCATGCACCTTCCTGAGATCAAACCCAATTTACGCATTTACCAAATTCCAAACCCCCTAACTTAATCAGCTGAGGCTGTGGAGGTGCGCAAATTCTCGAACGCCATGAAAAAAAATCTATATATAGCGGCGGTTAACAAGAAAGGTTTTTACCGTCAAAATGCATTTTCGTCAAAATAATTTAATTCATATACCAAATTTTCAACCCTTGATTAACTTCACACGGCCTTTTTAAAATCACAACAACGCTGAATTTTATATATGTAATTAATATTTGGCAGTTTCTGCCTCCATTTTGTAAAATTGCCACTAATGCACCTATCGCTACAACCCCTTCCGACAGTTTTGAAGATGTCAAAATTTTGAACTGAACAAATCTTGATAGTTTTTGTTGTACCTCAAGAACAACCCAGACACTTTGTCACACATTTGGGTCTGATGGAAGCAACTAGGGACGCCAAAATGTTATCAGAACAAAAGGAAATTATATATATATATATATTATATATATATATATATATATATATATATATATATATATATATATATATATATATATATATATTATATATATATATATAATATATATATTATATATATATATATATATATATATATATATATATAATAACTGAGATTGAATTATCGCACATCACTTCGTGAAACATGATAAAGAATAAAGTATGAACTTTAAAATACAACACACTTGGCTTATGTTTCACTATATAAATAGATACTGTATTTAGCAGTAACAAATAGTCGACATGTTTCGGTTGTTCACTATTCCATTATCGGAAACAAATTTCCAAAACGAAGTTAATACAATTAAATTAATAGCCACTAGTAACGGTTACAATGAAAGTCTTATCGTTAAGCTCATTGGGAAAAAACGAATAAAGTATCTGTTGTATTCAATATACCCCACGCAAACTATTACTGAAGAACAAAAATATTTCCCAATAAATTATTTGAGTAGCAACATTTGTAACAGACTATCGAAAAATAACGATAAATTATTTTGTACAAATAAAATGAACTTGAAGTCATTCTTGATCTGTATTAATGAAAAATCTAACTATGGAGAAAACAGTGTTGTATATAAAATATTTTGCCACGAATGTCCTGCTTTCTATATTGGACAAACAGGAAGTAATATAAACATTCTTGTTGAAGAACATAAAAAGTCCATTTTACAAAACAAAAAATACCACTGGCATCTACGAACATTGTATAACATTCAATCATTACCTGGATTTCAACAAAACCCAATTGTTACATTCAGGTAACAAAGGAAAGCGTCCTGACCTTCTTGAAATTCTCGAAATAAGTTCCGCCCATAATAGTCAATTACCCCTTGTAAACCAACAAATTGATTTTCAGGTATTACCTTCGCTTTTGTCTGTTTTATGAAATAAGATGTAATGCTCTCCTGTAGTCACCAAGCTAGTTAGTTGAGTACGTTAGGTACGCTGGCTAGCATTTGGGAGGTTTCGGGTTCAAACCCCGGGGCCGACTGGTCTGTCATGAGTTTTTTCAGAGGTTTCCTCATGGTAATGTAAGTCACTGCTTGCAAACTTACAGGGCAAATGCTGGGCCAGTATTAATCCTCTGAACCCTACCCACACTTCCTGTGTTCCATAAATATCCCGTCTCACCTATCCTTAATGCACTTGTACATACAAGTGTATCCTCTAATCTGGCTGAAGGAGTTAATCCCAAACTCAAGCTGCCCGCCTCCCTCACACATACTTCAGGGAGGAATGAAACACGTGTTTTCCCTTCCTTCCCTTCCTTCTCCTGTAGTCAGTCTTGATAATGAGTTCATAACTCGAAACATGTCGACTATTCGTTAGTGCTAAATACAGTATCTAAATATTTTCATATAGTGAAACATAAGCCAAGTGTGTTTTATGTTTTATTTTAAAGTTTATACTTTTATATATATATATATATATATATATATATATATATATATATATATATATATATATATATATATATATATATAACGGTCTACTCTTAGAAACTGTTAGTTATAGAATATAAAGAAAATAATTTTTATGATATAGTCTTCCATAAAAAATGTTATTGAGTCCATAGATTGAAGTAAGCTGGCGCATTCTACCAATAAAAAAATATAATTGGATTAATTAAAAAAAATTCACCAAAGTGGGCTGGTACAAAATATCAACACTAGAAGCTACAATCCTAATTATACATCTTTTGTTAAAGTCATTTTTCTGAAACACCTTTTCTGAAATGGTGGGGAAAGTTCTCTTTCTTTGACATAAAAAAAGAATAGCGGAAAACTATGGACTCAAAAACCTTTTTAATCATTTTTTCAGGGCATATATATATATATATATATATATATATATATATATATATATATATATGATATATGTATATATATATATATATATATATATATATATATATATATATATATATATATATATATATATATATATATATATATATATATAATTTCTTTGTCAAAGAAATTTCAATATTTCAAAAGTTTTGAAAAAAGCTTTGAATGTCGTGGAGAAACGTTATCTTTTTGATAAAATCGAGAGATTTTTGATATTCACCAAGCCTGTTATTGCTAATAATTATCAAAAAGTAAAAATAGTTCACTCAGGCAACAACAATTCAAATAGGTATATATATATATATATATATATATATATATATAATATATATATATATATATATATATATATATATATTATATATATATATATATATATATATATATATATATATTGTAAAATATAAGTAAGATAGTAAGTAAGATACTCGATAGTCAATGACATTTATGAAAACGAGAATGCCATGTGTCGTGTTTATTTTCTAATAAATATGTGAATACTTCAAAAAACGTAAAATGCAACCAAGCATAAATTATAAGTACCATTATCTGCCATATGTTTTGCTTAAAACTTAATAGGCTACAATTTTCTTTGCCGAATAATGAATGTTTTGAATTATTGCCGAATAATGTTGTGTTTTAACCCTTTCAGGGCAACTGGTTAGCTAGGAAGACCACAGTTTGTTAGTCATGAGTAAAACTGCTCGTTGGCTATTTCAGTATACCAGTGTGTTTTGTAGGTTGTCTAACATAGCAAAATTTGACGTGTTCACCGAAGACAGACCGAAATAAGTCGAAGCGCGTTTAACGTACATTTGTTTACTATAGTTGGACACTACTCAGAGGATCTGCTGAAATAGTGTGAATATGTTATTTTTATTTATGAATGGTGGAAAAATGGCCCCAAAGTTATTTATATCTTATGCATTTTAATGAAAATATTGAAAGTAAATGTTTCCTTTCTTTCGAAATTACTAATTTTGTTGGGGTCTCTTGAAGTGACCACTGGGCACTTACGTAATCGTGTTATCTTATTTTAGTTCTGAGGAACAAGTTTGGAGTACCTACCTAATGTATAGGGTTGCCAATTTTCGAAAGGACCAACCCGGGAGATTTAAGGAGTTTAGTAGGGAGGGTTTGAAGAAAATGTCAATTATTTATTTATTTTCAATTTATATATACTCTGCTTCTAATATTTGACAGTTTTTTACCACAAAATCATAATCATTAAAAATCGAAGTTTGATTAGTAGAGCGCGGTTGCGTATAATTTTGAAAAAACTGGGGAAATTAGCCACCCCGGGAAGTCGGGAGGTTGACCATTATTACCGGAGTCATCCGGGCAATCCGGGAGGGTTGGGAACCCAATAACTGAATATTTAGAAAATCTTCATGCAGATGAGTTCTATGATTTGTAAGAAATGTTCAGCGTGCAAAGTAGAATTGTGTTTGAAACATGACAAAAACTGTTTCATGTTATATTACGCAAAATAGGTTATATTGTTTGGTTATATGTTCCTACTGGTTATGTGGAGTGACCACATCCTGCAGGATAATCCTTGTGTTTTTTTATCTTGAAATTTCTTTCATTTTCTTCGAGTATCTCTAATAAACCATCATCAAACCATACATAATATTTTTTCCACAAAAAAATAATTTGGGCCGGAAAGGGTTAATTATACAGATTCACAATTGAATGATCGTTACAAAATATGAAGTCACTACATAAAAATGAAAACAAAACATTCCACTAGAATTTCCAGTCACGATTATTGTTAAGGCCACTCAAAGTGAATTGATATAGAATATTCTAGCGATGACTAAGATATCAGGAAATGAATAGGAAAACATTAACGTGTAATGAAAAAATGAAAACATCTGAAATATTAGTATAATTATACTGGAAATAATTCAATAAAAGTAAGTAGGTAGTAATCTGCTTTTATTTACATTCTTTCGAAAAATACAAAATTACCTAAAAAATACAGGTATATACAAACATTGCTTAAAATAAACTTTGGTAATTGTACACTTACATATGGCCAATTTGTACTATCGACAAATTGCAATAGAAATTATTTCAATATCACTCCTAAATTATTATTATGGCATTTCAGACATTCTGGCTGCAATGGTTGAAAGAACATTCTTTATCTCGGCAGGATCCATTTATTTCAAACGGACACAGTATTTGCAAAGGGTTTATTTGATTGGATGAACTGTAACAACCAAAAAAAAATTATTTAAAACTGATACTCCTATAAATAATATATATATATATATATATATATATATATATATATATATATATATATATATATATATTTATTTATATATATATTTATATATATATATATATATATATATATATATATATATATATATATATATATATTTTAGAGAAGTTTAGCTCGACTGGCAAGTTAAGAAACGAAGAAAGGGAATTGTCGTGTATTGCAGTCAGAAACAAAAGAACTCTTGTAAACTCTTTTTTCAGTTCAAGCTTTCGAGATATTTTATTTTCTCTTCATCAGGAACACTTGGTATAAAGAAAGACAACGAAAATTACAATCAGTTAAATGCTATAAAACATCAAGTACTTACGAAAAGTGAGGTTGCAAAAGAAGCCGGCAACATTCACATCAACACAACTTTTTACAAAATTAAAATTAACAAAAGGTTGCTAAGGACAGGACTCAACATTATGACGATAACTTATTTACATCATGTATAAAAATAGAAACTCGTTGAATATCTTCAGTTCAAATGAGAACATGTCTGATAAAGAAAAATATAAACAAATGATGAACTCGAAAATTGAAATTTGACAATACTAAAGAATGACAGTGTTGACATTTGACGTGAAAACCCAACAAGGAGAAATTTAACTATTGTGTTATTGCCAACTGACTTGAAAACAAAACAAAAGGAACTCTCTGGAAAAGGGAGATTTGATACTGATGCATATTATTCTGATAATTGATTGTGTTTATTGAGGTGTAGCAAATATGTATAGATGACATTCAGTCCCTCTATGTCCTTCCTGAATTAAGGGATGTCGAGTCTTTGAAGATATTGTCATCTCCAAAAATACTCTTTTATGTACGTTATTTGAAGTATCCAATATTCTCACTTCATCATATAGGAAATTATGATCTGCTTCTATGGTGTGTTTAAGCCAGGGTACAACATTTTTTGTTGTTTCTGATGTCACTTTTGTGCGAAGTGATCTCGGTCCTTAAGTAACCTGCCTGTTTGTCCAATATATCTCTTACTACAATTACACAAGGTATGGAGTATACTACATTTGACCTATGTAACAATTTCTCTTTGTCCTTCAGTTTAGAAAAGAGGTTTTTAATTGTTAAACAATTTTTAAACGAAAGTTTTATGTTGGGAAACTTTTTTGAAAATGTTCTTGAGTTGAATAGATGAACTTCCTAAATGTGGTAGGGAAAAAAAACTTGTAGGGGATGTTGTTGGCTGGTCTGTTGTTAACTGGAGTAGAGTTGATGGAGGATCTGCTAAAAATTTAGGTTATTAATAAGTTTTTGGATAGCCACTATTGATAAATAATTGTGATAATTTTTCTTGAAATTCAGTATTCGAAAAAGTGGAATGCGAGGTTTTAATAACTCTGTCTTTCATTGCCAAAACTAGATTAATTTCTGCTTTTTCTGATGAAAAGATTCGTAGTGCAGGTATCTCCCTGAGGAACCAGGTTTTGGTGTACCATGATGTAATAATGGTATTGTCCTCTCTTCTAATAACTTTTGGTGTCTAAGAAGGAACACTGTGCTGATTGTCTTCTTTTTCAATTGTGAATTGTAGTTTTTGGTCATGACTGTTGAAGACTTGGAGGATTTCCCCCATTCCACCCAGCGGAACACATCGAATTATTTCATCGACATCTTTTTTTGAGAAATGCGGAACTTGAAAAGAAAGTAGGTTTAACCCACAATAAACCAAATCGTCCATCACATACTGTGCCAGAATTGGTGACACAGGACTGCCCATTGGCATTCCTAAGATTTGTTTTTATAACAATTATCAGAAAAAGAGAACACTGTGGTGTCAAAGAGAATTCTAAAAGTTTAATGATATTGCACATAGTGAGGTTAAAGTGTGTTGAAATAGTGGTCCAATGTTTTTGTATACTCTTTTTTGCTAGATCAAGAGAAATATTATTGAACAAGGCCTTCACATCGAGACTGATTAAAACATAGTTATCTGGTAATTGAAATTCATTGATAAATTCGCAAAATTGAAAAGAGTCTTTGACAAAAAATTTGTTATCTTGGTTATATGATTTAGTGAGAATATCAGTCACTAATTGTGCAACGCCTCTGTTAGGACTGTTGACACCTGAGATAATTGGTCGTAGTTGCAAATAGGTTTGTGAATTTTGGAAGGCCATAGAATTTTTGTTGATGACTCCATCATATACTTTGTAATGTTTTACTGTCTTCTTTCGATAACATATTTGTCTTTTCTAAGATTGAAATCAAAATGTTCGCTTTTTGTTGAATTGTTGAAGAAGGATCTCTTCTGAGCATTTGATAATAATTAGTGTCATTTAAAATGTCAAGAGAAAGAAGATCGTATTGTTGAGAGTTGACTATTGTAGTAACATTCATTTTATCCGAAGGAATTACTCTAAGTTTGGATTATTCTTGAGAAACTTTTTTGTTTTATTGAACAAATTACTGTGAAGCTGATATTGTCATTATCGTGATGTATATGATTGGTAATCACATTGGTAGTATGTGTGAGGATGAGATATTCTTTTGGTTCATCAAGGTGATTTACAACATAATCAACATCCGCAAGTAGTGAGGAATGTTAAATGTCTGAATTTGAAGGTTTAATACTAAATTTGGTCCCAGAGCGAGAAAGTTGCTTATGTCCTTTGGATTCTCTACATCTGATAAATTTTTGATCCAATTTGGTTGAGATTGCAAATTTGAAGTTTGAAAATGTAGTAATTTTTGAAATTTTGAAACGTTTCTATTTCCACATCCGTGAAACGTCTTTTAAATTTTTATAGATAATCTGCGATAGAAATCTGCTATAAATATAATAAGGTAAAACTGCTGTGAGTTTAGTTTTACGTTGTGTAGCTGTTTTCTCAAAATTGAAAATAGAATCGTGTGTGATTTTTAATTTCCAAATTTAAAATGTTATTCCTTAACCTGTGATTAAACTGTATAGTCTTGTGTAGAGTTCTTCCTACAGCTGCTCCTGTAGAGTGTTTCAATGTTTCGTATACCATGGGTGATGTGTGCTGGGAATACGTTGGATTTTCTGCATGACATAGGTCAAATGTAGTATACTCCATACCTTGTGGTAATTTAGTAAGAGATATATTGGACAAACAGGCAGGTTACTTAAGGACCGAATCACTTCGCACAAAAGTGACATCAGAAACAACAAAAAATGTTGTACCCTGGCTAAACACACCATAGAAGCAGATCATAATTTTCTATATGATGAAGTGAGAATATTGGATAACTTCAAATAACGTACATAAAAGAGTATTTTTGGAGATGACAATATCTTCAAAGACTCGACATCCCTTAATTCAAGGAAGGACATAGAGGGACTGAATGTCATCTATACATATTTGCTACACCTCAATAAACACAATCAATTATCAGAATAATATGCATCAGTATCAAATCTCCCTTTTCCAGAGAGTTCCTTTTGTTTTGTTTTCAAGTCAGTTGGCAATAACACAATAGTTAAATTTTCTCCTTGTTGGGTTTTCCACGTCAAATGTCAAACACTGTCATTCTTTAGTATTGTCCAAATTTCAATTTTTCGAGTTCATCATTTGTTTTTATTTTATTTAGCAGACATGTTCTCATTTGAACTGAAGAGATTCAACGAGTTTCTATTTTTATACATGATGTAAATAAGTTATCGTTCATAATGTTGAGTCCTGTCCTTAGCCACCTTTTGTTGATATGTATTTTGTAAAAAGTTGTGTTGATGTGAATGTTGCCGGCTTCTTTTGCAACCTCACTTTTCGTAAGTACTTGATGTTTTATAGCATTTAACTGATTGTAATTTTTCGTTGTCTTTCTTTATACCAGTGTTCCTGATGAAGAGAAAATAAAATATCTCGAAAGCTTGAACTGAAGAAAAAAAGAGTTTACCAGAGTTCTTTTGTTTCTGACTGCAATACCCGACAATTCCCTTTCTTCGTTTATATATATATATATATATATATATATATATATATATATGTGTATATATATATATATATAATATTATATATATATATATATATATATATATATATATTGTAATATTTGTGAATCTGTATTGGGTCCGAATAAACTAACTATGATGCAGTGTATGTATTTTAATCATTTATTCAATAAACTATTCTCTTTTACAGAAATCTTCATCCCCTGTCTACGTACATCTAATAATTCTACCATTTTCTATCTAACTGTCAATTGTCAATCTTCCCAACATAGACATATTAGGCTACACAGTTACCACCATAATATATATATATAACATATATATATATACATATATATGTATATATATATATATATATATATATATATATATATATATATATATATATATATAATAAAAGAAAGGGTTGCTCCATCGATTTATCATTCACACCTTGCCCAACGCACGCAATCTCTTACCAATACAGATTACGCTTATGACTGGTCTAAAAGTTTTTCTGCTGAATCAAAAAAATTTATTTTTCGAATCCGATTATTGGTTATTTTACTCAGAAAAATCATCAACAAATATTTCATTATTCATTTTCTTGCTATTTGTTGAGAGTGTGGAAAAAATCAGCTTCCCATCAATTTGAAGCACACTATTACGCCTGTGGTCAGAAGCATACGTTTTGTGATAAATGTTCTTTTTTTGTGGTACCTACATTTGTTTCAAGCCAGCATCACTTCTAACGAACATAATTTATATCTATGTAAAATTCATAATTATTGACAAGCTAATTTTTCTAGTTACTAAATGCAACAATTATCACTAAAATTGAGTGATTTTAAACTAGATACTAATTTTTGTGTTATTATTTATTGAGGAGGAAAACAGCAGTTACGGCTACTTTTTCCTTTTTCCGTAGCTGTCTTTTTCTTTTTTGTTTATTCGTGGAATTGGCATCAAAAGCCTTAGACTAGCGAGATGAAATGAAGTACTAGGTCCTAATTTTCTCACGGTTGAAATTACATTCTAGATGTCTGGTTAAGAATAGATTTATTGTACATTAATTTGAGAAGCACTTGACTGATTTTGTGACGTAGAGTGAGAGAAGTGCTTGCTGGATCGTAGAAAATATTAATATTAGAATAAGATGAACCACTAACTGGTAAATAAGAATGGATTTGATGAATTTGTCTGCTCTAAGGAGTGTTATTTAATTCAGACAACGAAGCAAGATGGCGTACCATACCCTATTTCGCCCCAACCGGGCTTTATAAAATTGAAAAAAATTTGAGGGTTATAAACTGATGAGTAATCATTTAAATATTTAGCCTAAAATCAAGGTTAATGTAGATTGCGATAAAACTTTGTTTCATATTTCTAAATCCATAATCGAAACACACTTTAAGATTTACATCAAATATGTCATGATTCAATAATTAGGACGGTCATGATGAAATATCAATATCATTTTTAAACACGCTAATTATCTTTCAGTTAGCTCTGGACTTGTTTGTTCAAAAACAATATCGTATTTCTCAAAACTGTAAGTTTTCTATGAGATAACTGTTTGACTTCTTTATAATTAATCAACAAAATTGGGATCAATTATCTCATATTTTAGAGATTCTTTATTGAAAAAAAAAGATATCGAAGAAATGTAATCATGAAATGATAATGCTACTGAAAATGAATTCACCTATATAACATGTGAGCAAAATTCGTTCATCAAAAGGAAATTGTTTTATTATATATCTTTCATACATCCATTGACAAATAAGTATGATCTTATAAAAATCAGAATACTTTAGCTAACAGCTCAGCTGAAAATAATATGAAAAATAATTCTCATTAAGTATTTTAAAAGTCATACTAATGCTGAGTTAGTATGTGGGCTCAGAAATGAAATAAAAATAATATGAAAATGAATTGATTTGAACGTTCGAAAATTGAAAAAACACTAATAATCACCGTCCAATTGAAAAGAAAAATATGTAAACGATATTCAAAAACGATCAAATTTTCCAAATGTGAAAGACTGACCGAAATGTTGAAAGTACATTCCAATTTTGGCAGTAACTGTAAGAAAAATAGATTTGCAGTTTTTATAATAATATAAGTGCTAGTGCGATTACTATAAATTTTGAAGTACATATCTTCAATTCGTACAGGTCTTATCATCATACAGTATTGCGAATACTGAAATGTAAGTTTGAACAAAGTAGCTTATTGAAATTTGCACACGAAATTGAAACATATCTGATCTGTTATTATCTATTCGGAAGCCAATTAGTGTGAATAATTAAAAATATGAATCCATGAAAACAGTAGAATTTTTTTTTCGAGTACCTAATTCTAATTATATTAGTTATAATTTCATTTTCAACAACATTCATTCTTCACACATCTATAATAATAATAATAATGAAGTTTATTCGTAGTAAGAAAAATCAATACAATAGTATCTGATTTGAAACAATATAAATATAAACATGTATATGAATAAACATGACAATATCACACAGAAGTATTATATATACTTGTTTGTGGATTTACAATAAAGACAATTACAACTGACTGAATAAATAGGAATAGGCCAAGTGTCAAATAAATGTACATAAAAATAAAATTTCCAGATAATATAGTATACATGAACATGAGTATCAATATATCTCAACATAGGCAATCATTTACAATAACGGAAATCCAATGTTCCGTGAGATGGTACAGACAAATACAAGCACAAAACAACACATTCCAGAGGTTATCTTCTTCTTCTTCTTATTTTTTTATAGTTGTTTATCCTTCGATCAGTTTATGAATATCCGCTCTTTCGTTTTTCTCTATAAATGATATTAATTGCTTTTTGAAGCGTTTCAGAGAAGTTTCATTAGTTATTTCTTTTGGTAAATAATTCCATAATTTTGGAGCTAGATACCAATAGCTTCTCTGTCCAATTGATTTAGAAACCAGTGGTATACAATGGTGGTCCCTGTTCTTGTCGCATATGGATGGTTTGGAGTGTAATGTTCAGTTTTGTTTTTGCATAATTGGCATCTCATCTGAACGATGTACAATTGTCTGATGTCCAATATTTGTGATTCCGTATACAGCAAAATACTTGCAGGTTTATTGAGTATTATTCGAAGAAATCGTTTTTGAGAGACCTCAAGAGCATGCAGGTGAGTTTTTGATACTCCTCCCCAACCAATAATGCCATAATTCAAGTGTGGTTCGACTAAACTGTGGTATAGAATTTTTCTGTATTTGTAATTCAAGAATCTTCCAACTTGTTTGAGTCGAAATAAAATACAGCGTAGTTTTTTGTTAAATACTTCATGTGATGGTCCCACCTGAGATGAATATCTATATATATACCCAGATATTTAATTTTTTTCGCAGGCTTAATTACAAAATCTTGTTGAATGTTCAAAGTGTATTCTGGCAAGGATGTTGAGAGACTGCTAAACGGTAAATATACTGTTTTATCGAAATTAATAGAAAGCAATCTACTTTCGAACCAGTCACTGAGTTTTTCTAGGTCTTTCTCAATGTTCAGTTTTAGATTGTACCAGTCGTCATTTTCATAGTATATAACCGTGTCTTCCGCGAAACTTATAATTTTTCCAATTATTTTTTGTTTGAATAAGTCATTTAGATGAATCACGAATAACAAAGGTCCCAGTATTGTCCCCTGAGGAACACCACATGTTATTTTCATTTCTGTACTGACTTGGCTTCCAATTTTTACTGTTTGTTTCCTGTTCGCCAAAAAGCTTTTGAGTAACCTGTGTGCAGTACCTCTCACTCCCATATCTTCCAGGGTATCTAAAAGTATGGAGTGGTCGACCGTATCGAATGCTTTTTTTTTAGATCTATGGAAACACCTATGGAAGGTGTACTCGAATCTAGAGATATATAGATGCTTCTTGTTTGGGAGTGAATAGCATCAGAAGTAGATTTATGATCTCTAAACCCATACCGAGATGTTGACAGATTACACCTTGTTAGAAATGGGCATAATCTCCCTTTTAAGATTTTTTCGAAGATTTTACTAATTGAAGGTAGAACGGAGATAGGCCTATAATTCGTAACATCATCTGCCTCACCGCCCTTGAACACTGGAGTCACCATTGAGTTCTTCAGAATTGAGGGAAGTACCCCCTATCTACGTTTACCTATAAACTCAATGTTCACGAAGCTCGCTGGATTAATCTAACTCAAAAGCTGTTATGTAAAATCATTTCTTCAAAAGCTGAATACAAAACATTTCTTTCAACACATTTGCAAAAATCGGGAGTTCACGATGAAGATTATGGATTGTCTTATTGTGATCTGACATGAAGACTGAGCTTAGCTGATAACGTCAAAACATAGCTTTTCAAAACCAACTTTGAACACGGGTTATATGAGAGATATGAGAGTTTTCTCAAGTTTTTTCGTAACAATGTTAGCTTCAAGTGAAAGTGTGAAGCGACATGCAGGTGAAAACTTACTCCAGAGAAAATACAGAGAAGGTGATAAGGATGTAAAGATGCAAATTCATCATACAACATGGGAAAAATGAAGATAAGTCGAGAAGATGCAAACTCATCATATAACCTGGGAAAAATGAAGAAAAGTCGAGACTGGTATCGTCAACTGCTTTTTTTATATATCTCACATCTCATGAAATAAATGGCGAGTTTACAGAACGAAGAGAAATTTTATTCTGCACTTGTTCATGTGTTGCCGGACTCGATGGAAAGAGTAAATACATTGTGATATCACCTTCAATCCTACAGTTAAGACTTCCGCTGATAGACCTTCCTTATGTAATTGAAATGGGTCTCTTTCTGTGAAAATATTCTGGTTAGATCCTGGGATAGACGATATTTTTTCATATTTTGAGTATTCAATAAAGTATCTGTTTTAAATTTCTTCTGAACGTAATCGGTGTTCTTTCATATTCCTTTCCTTATCATAAGCTTTTGGAAGATTACATGTAGGAACGCCATGTTTGTTTGAAACTCTCCTATGGCTGCAGCATCTTCAATTTTCATTAATAAAGAAAACCAACCTAAATTTCAATCATAGAAGTAAGTGAATATCTCCTAATATGGATGAATGCAATTTTTTAAATGTAAAGAACACGTTTTCATTATCGGCTGTCGTTCTCGTAATTGTGTGATTGATTTTCCCTACCTTCAAGAAATCAATCTTTTTCTTTTCTCCAAAACAATTTTCTTTCTCCACAATATATTTTTTTGGCTTCGGAAACCGATAAAAGCTAACTCTCGCATTTGTATATGCTTTTGAATAACAAATTTTTAGGCAACAGCACTCTTAGACTTGCTTATTCTACGTTATGCAGAATTTCTCTGTTGATTACCTTTTGCGCCGTAATTTGTAAGCAATCGGAAAGGGTACATGCAGTTGCATATGTTAACGTTGGAAATAAAAAACTTCATCTATCTGGCCGCCAGAGTTAGGGTGACCAGACGTCCGTTTTAGTACGGACATGTCCGTTTTTTCAGCTCTGTGTCCGTTAGCCCGCTTTTCTTGTAAAATGTCCGTATTTTTCGCGTTTTTGACGAAAAAATAGGTTGCGCCTATAATTTTGCCGAAATAAGTTTCCAAACTTCACATTCAAAAGCGAATGAAAATTACTAGGTCTAGCGTATAGATTTTCATTAAAGCTCGAAGAATTTAGCGAGCTTTTCGTAAAATCTCTAGGCTGAGCTTAGTGTTCAAAATTAGCGAGGCTTAATCTAATAATTTCATGTGCGTTTTTTAACTGTGAATCGTGTCGCTGTCTACTGTCTACTTGGATACATGGGGAAGCGTTGATGAGGGGGGGGAGGTAGAGGTATCCGTTCTTTCCACTTCAGCCATCTGGTCACCCTAGCCAGAGTGAGACAGCTGCAATGTCAGATTCCAATACCACATTGCCATAAATATGGTTAATCATATATTGAAAAATTACTCTCTTACTAATTATGCAAAATCCTCAAAAATAAGAAGTTGATAGAAACATTGCTAATAAACTGAAAACTGAGGAGTCCACATGGATAGTAGATTGAATTGTTTTAGTGACACTGATGCGATAAATGAAAAAACGACTTAAAGCTTTGTCGCCATTCAGTTATCAGTGTATATAGGTACAGTCTTGTGCATAGTCATAAAACTACAATATTCTACTGTAGAGTGGCTCCACAGGTAGAAAGAGTATTTGTAAGTCATAAATGAATAATTCGGCTAATGTTCAATATTCACTTTGAACATCTTGTGAGTTCATTTTTATTAAAAATAGTTATTGTATGTGAGAGAAAATGATTGTAATTTTGCCAAACTGAATTGTTTTCATGCCTATGTGACGAGAAACACTGAAGTGCTCTTTATTCAGAGGCATAGAGCAATAGAATTTGAATACTCACCTCCCCATCAAGATATTCTTTGTTTTAATCAGTTGCAATTAACTATCAAGTTTCATATTATTCGTTTGTAAAAAACGGAGTTAAATCGTAATCTACTTTCAGGGTATCAGAGTACTTAAGAAACTCTGCTGTAATTAATACTATGTGAATTTTAATTCAATTTTTTATTTTGTTTATTATGACTTTGTTACACAATTGTCTGTATATATATATATATATATATATATATATATAATATATATAATATATATATATATATATATATATATATATATATATATATATATATATATATATATATATATATATATATAATATATATATATATAATATATATATATATATATTATATATTATATATATATATATATATATATATATATATATATATATATATATATATATAGACATTTATTGATCCTTATAAGGATTAATAAATGTCTATCTATTTATGAGTATTACATAGGTCATTTTCGCAAACATTGCAGGACTTTTCTTGGTACTTATATCCCCCTAATAAAGGAGACGTGAAAATCGTAGACAAAGAATCATAAAGAAGTCTACAGCTGCCCATTTCTGATAAGCATCCTCTTTGGAAACCACTTGATACCACTTTACCATTCTTCAACACTGTAAATGAAAGAGCATTAATAGAAAATAAAACATTCGTTAGCAGTAGCAATGACTTTGATGTAATATTTTGGATAATATTGACTTCGAATTGTGATAACTAATAATCTCGTGGTGGACAATTCTTGTTTGTTACTTTGATAATAAGTTAATTTTAGCCTGAATGATAAGGCTTATGATAAATTCAGATGAATCAATGATTCTGAAAATATTTTACTAAAAAATTACAATCAACAAAAATGAAAAAATAATGCACAGAATATATTGCAGGAACATATGATAAATTGAGTATTCTACAATAATAAAATATAAACTTTAAAATAAAAACACTTGGCTTATGTTTCACAATATGAAAAATATTTAGATGCTGTATTTAGCAGTAACGAAAAGTCGACATGTTTCGAGTTATGAACTCATTATCAAGACTGACTACAGGAGAGTATTGCATCGTAATTTATGAAACAGACAAAAGCAAAGGTGATTCCTGAAAATCAATTTGTTCGTTTACAAGGGGTAATTGACTATTATGGGCGGAACTTATTTCGTGAATTTCAAGAAGGTCAAGGCGTTTTCCTTTGTTACCTGAAGTGATTGAATTTATACAATGTTCAGAGAAGCCAGTGGTATTTTGTTTTGTAAAATTGACTTTTTATGTTCTTCAACACGAATATTTATATTCCTTCCTGTCTGTCCAATATAGAAAGCAGGACATTCGTCGCAAAAATATTTTGTAAATACCATTGTTTTCTCCGATGTTAGATTTTTATTTATTATTGACCAAGAATGACTTCAAGTTTCTTTTATTTGTACAAATTGTTTCAACGTTCTTTTTCGATAGTCTGTTACAAATTTTGCTACTCAAATTAGGCACATAATTTATTGGGAAGTATTTTTGTTCTTCATTAATAGTTTGCGTGGGGTCTATTGAATGCAACAGATACTTTATTCGTTTTTTCCCAATGAGCATGTCGATAAGACTTTCACTGTAACCGTTATTAGTGGCTAATAATTTAATTGTATTCACTTCAGTTTGAAAATTTGTTTCCGATAATGGAATCGTGAACAACCTATGTATGAACGAATGAAAAGCACTGAGTTTTATTTTAATGTGTTGGTTACTGTCGCTGTGAATTAAAGTATATAAAGTATACAGATGTATAGGTTGGTTTTCTATAAATGTTGAAAGTAAGAGAATTCAAATTCCTAGCAATCTGAACGTCTAAGAAATTCAAGGTACCGTTTTCGATTTCTACTTCTTTTGTAAATTGAATCGAGTTGTAGAAAGTATTTATATATTTTAGGAAATTGTCTAACTGCCTATCTGTACCGGTCCAAATACAAAAAAATATCATCTACATAACGCCTCCATAATGAAACGTTAATAATTAAATTATTATCAGCATTGAAAATTTTTTCTTCTAAGTTATTCATGAAAATTTCACTCAACAAAGGCGATAACGGTGATCCCATGGGCAATCCATCTTCTTGTTTGTATATTATATTATTAAATTTGAAATAACTCTGTTTCAAACATAAGTTTAAGGCAGACATTGTTTCGTTTATTGCTTGAGTTGTTAAATTTGGGTTCATCTCTAGATATCGCTTAACAATATTTTTAACTTCTTGAGTTGGCGTGGAAGGAAATAAGTTGATAACGTCAAATGAAATTAATTTAGCATTCAAAGGAATTTTTATATTCCTAAGATGATTAACTAACTGAATAGAATTTTCAATGCTATACTCCGGATTGAATTGAATTAAGGTGGATAATTTCTTATACAAATACTGACATAATTTATACGCAGGAGCGTTAATAAGATACTATTGGACGCATCGGGCAATCAATTTTATGTATTTTTGGTAAAGTATATAAAACCGGGGTGCGTGGGTTCATCGAAGATGAGTAACAAGTGTTAATATCTGAAAATAGGATTTTACTATTCTTGATGAATGATTTTAATTTCGTTTTGGAATTGTTTTGTGGGATCTATTTTAAGTTATCTCAGTTATTCTACAATATTTCTTATGAATAAAAAGAATCGTGAGCAGCAGAGATTTGTCACTAAGGTAGTATGATTCCTGAGTTTTTTTTCAATTTAAACATACGAATTCTAAACCCCTAAGTCAATTTGGAGGAATAGTGGACATAGGCAAATATTTAAATCCCAGGAGAAACCTGAAATATACACATTTAAATGATATCGGTTGAAAAAAATAGTTTAAACCCCTTTACTTCCCTAACAATAACTTAATTTTAATCATCTACTTTGACCTGCAGAACCTATGGAGCTGTAAAACTTAAGGCACTGTTCCACTGGAGGAATATTGAGGAAGATTGTGGAACCTTTTGTTGCTGTTGCTTGTTTCCACAAATGTTCCAGAATGTTCTTTGAAATTTCCTTCATGTTTCGGCAACAATTCTGCCCATGGCAACAAGGACAAACATTTAGCAACAAAATCTTCCTCCATGTTCCTCCGGTGGTACAGTGCCTTTAAAAAGCCTTCAAAAAAATAGGAAATTTCAACGTGAAAATGGCAGCTGTTAGAGACAAACATTCATTCGAACGATAGGAACTATCCTAAAGTTAAATTAATTCACGTGAAAATATCAAACGATTTAATACTAAACTATAAGAAAATAAATATAGTTCAAAAAAACACGCTCTATAGCAAATCGAAGAAAAGGAAAGCAAATAATTTATTTTATTATGAAAAACTTGCTTGATATCAAATGTTAGAAATATTTCATTGGCGGCTATTTGTGAATGTACAATTATTATAAAAATATAGTACAAAACATCCTACGATTTTTTCTCAATAATACAAATTATTTTTCAACTTTTGATTCAGTTTGCTATTGAATCGTGTTTCTTACACCATAATTTATTCTTCATTTGGTTTAGTATTAATCAAAGTTCAAATTGGGAGTAATCAAGAAGAGATCTAAAAATCAAATAAATAAGAATATAACATCACGTGGGTAAAGCCGTGAGCAGCAGAGCTTCATCACTAACGTCGTATGATTGCCTAGTTTCTTTTCATGTTTTCATACAAATTCTAAACCCAATTCAATTTGAAGGAGTCATGGAGATGGACAAATATTCAAAATCTACAAAAAAACATATTAAAATGGTGTACGGTTGAGAAAAACACTTCAAGTCTCCGAAGAATACTTCTCTAATATCAACTTAATTCCCGTACTATATTTATTTAACGTATGGCAAAACATCACAGTAATGTACAAAATATGCTGAATAAACATTAGATATATTGTTAAAATAACAACAAAGTAGCCAGTTATACAATTTTTCTACCATCTAATTTGATCTGCAGAACTTAAAACACATTGAGAAAATAGGAAATGTCAAAAGAGAGATTTGAAAGTGCAAAAATTCTTCAAAAACATGTTTTTTCTTGTAGCTGTATACACTCTCCAGGAAGCCCTAGAACGCTGAATTTCGGATATGTTTTTTCGTAGTTAATTTCCACATCTTTTGCTATCGGTTTAATTTTTATTTTATGTACTCCTGAACAAACTATGACTTGAGTTTGATATAAATATCAATTTAGTCATTCAACTATACTACAATATTTCTTTCGAGGTAATAGTTATATGTAAATACGTTTCTGCTGAAGGTTTGTTATATGATTTTTTCCAACAGGTTATTCTTAAAGGCTTCTCACACTATAATATCAGTCTCCGTCCGAGTGGAGTTAATCATGTGCGTAAGAAGCAAAAACTGAAATCAAAGAGTGAAACCTGACGAGATGCTCAGACCTATTTATTCAATTTCGTTCTTATTTGCTGATAATTATATGAAATCATACAAAAATTTACTGGAAATCACATCTGAACCGATAACGTGAAAGAAAATGAGCAAAAACGAATGAACTGAAAGTTCGACTGCGACATAGAAGAAAATGAGAGTTGAAATGATGAAGTGAAAAATTCTTCGATTAAAATACACACATTGATATCCATAAGCTTCGCATTTATCAACAGTATTTGGGCATTTGTGCACTTCTAGAGAAGGTAATCCTTTATTACATGCTTCATCATCCCGTGCATTGCATCTATAGCATTTGATAGCGTAACCTGAAACATAAATAATCGGAATATATGTTTTATCACAGTAATTCATAACCCTTCTGGGAATATAATTATAATAACAACGTTCAATCAATTCATAAATCAGAAATCTATGCGATAATGATGATATCATTGACAACATTGTAAGTTCAATATTGATTATACACAACAAAATTAGTTCGTTATAAAATGCTGTAAAAAATTTCCAAATTTTGTATGAAAAAACTTGATGTGCAGCATAGCTCCGCCAATAAGGTCATATTATTCGTGAAGTGAATCGCGTGTTTATGGCAAAGCAGGTAGAGATGCGATTCTATGGGAAAATAGTCGCTGCCTGAGTAAGATGAGAATTAGTATCAGTCAACCATATTTTAAAAAAAGTATGAAGAGTTTCTCTATCTCAATCTGCATGAGCTGTGGAAGTGAGCAAATTTCTAACCATAACAGAAAATGATATATCTTTACGTAAAAAAGTACAAAAATTTCAAACCTTCAACTGAATTTTGAGGGGTTTTACGTGCGAAAACAAATTTTTCAGATCAATACCCTCTAAAACCACCACTCTTTTCCAAAAAACTTGGAGGTGCGAGGATTTTGTCTGAATTTACCGAAATTGGATCATTTTATCATTAATGATAATAATAAGGTAGGTATATTTCCTGTCATGATACATTCTTCATTTTTTTTCCAAGAAGTAACTATAAACTATCATTATTATTTGTTTTAGATATATAACTAGCCTAAATATTGAGTAAATAAATCAAATAGACTTACCGTCATCAATGAGTGAAACAAAGCCAATAATAATAGCAAATATAAAATAATTGGTCTTCATTATTCGAACACGTGTTTTAGCAGATTTAGGCTTTGTTAGTACAATAGGTCTTGCCTGGAATTTGAACTCATACAATGAAGCTAAAGTTCAAATTTATATTGGATGGATGAGCCCTGGTCCTTTATCGCTTTCATGAACGGAATCTGAAAGCCATGTTGCCAAATTATTTTTAGACGCTAATAAAACGATTGTTTTCATTCGTTAATTTATTCGTATTAGCGTCAAAAAACTATTTGGCAACACGGCTTTCAGATTCCACTGTTGAAAGCGATAAAAGATCGTAGCTCATGTCATCCTATAACGAGCTAGTTAGCCAGAGGTATAAGGTACGCTGGCAAGAAATATAGTGCAGTCATTGATGCGTAAAATAGGTTTTTACCTCCGAAATTTTTTACTATGAACCGATTTACATGAAATTTTGGAATTAAGCTTATCTTACCCTTAACTTCAAATGTGATACTGATCCGAACTCCGTTTTCACCCTGGAGGTGGTTGCCACCCCTTTTTCGGTGGTGGAATTTTTTTTCAAAATAATTTGATTGGATATCGATAGAGGACCTAATTTTGAGCAAAAAATATTTTTTAGAGTTTTTTCAGAGACCCAATACTTTTAAAGTTATTGGCAATTGAAAATTCGGAATTTTCAGTTTACTGTTTAGTTTACTAAGTAGAAAAAAATACGATTAGTTTTTGGGCCATAACTCCTTCAATTTTGAAGCTATCACAACCTACAAAAAATATTTTAAATGTAATCAAAAGAGCTACTTTTTCATTACGATATGAAGTGAAAAACCGTTTATTTTGAAACGGTGAAGGGTCAAAGGGCTCGAGAGAGACTGTGATTGCGCTACCGCGCGCTTCTTAAACAATCATATACCTATCTGTCAATTTTCGTGTGAAAAAAAAGAACAAAATATTTATCAAAAAACCTACATTTTTATTATCACACTTTTTTACATATCTTTCATTATTTTTGAGATTCTATGAAATGAAGGTGGTTTCCTTAAAAATTCGAAATTTTTTTTTAAATTTCAATTTTGGTTGAAATGGCACTTATGAAATCCATTGATTTAAAAAAAAAACATTAGATATTCCTCTTTTTTTCATTACAGCTCACTCATTTTACGTGCAAAAGACTTATAAAGGGTGCTCATTTTGAAGCCTATTTCAAGCACTATAAAATCCTTTTTCATTAGAATGCATAAAATTTATTCGCTCTCCGCTAGATGGCATTGAATAAATCGATTAAATTTCAGACAAAATAAAAAGCGGCTTTGATCTTCAATATCTCGCTTAATTTTGCACTTAGAACACTATATAAGAAATCAATGTATTCATTTTTTTACCTGCTATAATTTTGTTAATCATAATATTATCGCTAAAATGCATGTTTTTGGAGATATTTGCAAAAAACCGTTGAAAATCGTGAAAAAATTCCGAATTTTCAATTGCCAATAACTTAAAAAGTATTGGGTTTCTGAAATAACTTTATAGAACATTTAAAATTAAGTCTTCTATCGATATCCGATATATTTTGAAGATAAGCCTAATTCCAAAATTTCATGTAAATCGGTTCATAGTAAAAAATTTCTGAGCTAAAAAGCTTCAATGACTGTACTATTAGCGAGATCCCGAGTTCAAACCCTGGTGTCGACGGGTCTGACGTGGTTTCTCAGTGGTTTTCTCATGGCGTAGAATGAGTCACTGCTTGCAAACTCATCCTCTGATTTTGCAGAAGGAGTTCATCCCCAAAAACTTGAGGCCAAAGTTTCACTTATTGATGATGGTAAGTCATTTCATTCATATACTTGGTATTCAAGAGAATTAAATAATATTTTAAACAAATAATGATGACAGCCATTAGTTACTTTTTGGAAAAATAATTGACAAACGTATCATGAGACACGATTTGATCAGTTTGATATTCAAAAACAATGTAGTCTTATGAAGACATACTATAAATGAAAATAACATCCATTATCATACCAGATTAGCCTAAAATAAGGCGTTACTAGAAGTATTGTAGTTAATAGTCATCTAATCGCAAAACATCCGATGCTATGAAGAGTCATGGATTCAATTGACGATCAGATAATTTGAATTAACCAACTTCATAAATACCAGAAAATTAATAACTATGTATATGTGTATAATAATACTACAATATGTGAATATAATGTTTCTAATTGAAGAAATATTGAATGTTTATTAAACTTCTTCATATTCACTTATTCCATTGTCATAATTTCGATAGTAGCTCAAAAATACAAATAAAGAAACTTAAAAGATTTCGTAGAAATTATAATAATGCTAAACTAATCATAGGAGTAGGAACAAGAGTTATACTTACTTCAGGTGACATGGATGAGGGGGCATTGAGAATTACTAATATTCTGCTTACGTAATACTTGAACAGTATCTTATCGAGTTATATCTATAATATGAATGTCATTTGAAAGTAATCAAAGGCCCTCGGAAAAAAATGTATCATACTCTTGAGAAAGGCTGGTATCCAATTCATCTTGTTTTAAAACTGATAGCATTCGGATACATAATGAAATATTTCATGTTCCATTAAACTCCACCAATCAGTAAATATAAATATAAACGATTTAATATTTCTCAATAACTTTCTTTCTAAACTATATGATAAAAAACGAGTGTGCTCTGTCACTAGAGTCATATTCTTTCATAATTTCTGACGATTTCATTCTAATTCCATAAGTCAAGTCAATATGGAAAGGATGAAAACATGAACAAGACTTGAAACTTGAAAAAAAAATCATGAAATTTCTACATTGAAAATGCAGCGGTGAAAGAAAACATTTGAAATGCCCAAACTGCACTTCGATAGCATCAACGAAGTAAAAAAGGTTTGGTGTCATGGGACACCAGTTCCTTTGGTTTCGACATTATAATATAATTGTTAATATAATAATGATGAAAATGAAATGAATAATGTATTGAGAGTGTAGAATACATATTATCCACACATGTACGTTCTATAAACGATATTAACCATGTACAGGCTGTCCCATTTTCGATGTCCTTATGGGGTAACTCGCTTATTTTTAAAGATAGAGATTTGTGGTTTTCGCGAATGTCGGCTACTTTTTTGTGAATCTCACGATACCGCTAACAAAATTTTCATAGCTTGCTTCGTTTTTGAGATACAGGGCGAAGTTGAAAATATTGCATTTTGGTCCCCCTCTTGTATCACAGCTGTCTTTTATCTTATAGAAAAAGTAAAAACTGTTTTCTATACACTTTTTTACGTAGAATACAGTGGCGTAGTCAGATTTATGGAATGAGCTGTCATTGTTTTTGCGCTTTTCAAAAA
>JARQZK010005326.1:7500-39743 GCA_030704885.1 Cynegetis impunctata | reverse complement strand
AAAAAAAAAAAGAGAATTCTGGAAATGCTATATATAGCAATGGAACTTAAGATAACATAGTAAATGACAAGACAGGACGTAAAACAACTAAGTCACACATATCTACCAATACTAGCGAGACCAAATACATAGGAAGAAAAAGAACATATTCAGCGACACGACAGTAACAAAGACAACACTGACATTGACACACGACCGAGAGAAAAGTCAAAAGACGTAAAAACTGCAGTTTGTCTTGAATGAAAATCATTTTATCATTTTAATAGGTATTTATAAACAGTTATTTGTGAAGAAATTTTGTACTACTTGTTTTATTTTTGTTACAGACAATATATATACTTTTTTAATGCTGAAGAAGGAGGAAAGACCTCTGAAACGTCCAAACTATTTTGTTTTTTATTTCAATTTCAATACACACCTATAGCAGCCAATAAATTCATAATTTGATATATTTATATATATTTATATATATTATATATATATATATATATATATATATATATATATATATATATATATATATATAATATATATATATATATGATATATATATATATAATATATATATATATATATATATATATATATATAATTTATATATATATATATATATATATTATATATATATAGATATAGATAATATATATATATATATATAATATATATATTATAATATATATATATATTATATATATATATATATATATATATATATAATAAATGGCTAAACACCCCCCATGTGGGGTTGAGCCGCATAAATGTGCTTCTAAATCCGCTTTCTGGGGTGGATCAATCCCCATCATTCCTATAATTTCTCGCTTATTTTCCTCCATAGAGCCCTGTCCTTAGCTTCTTCCTTCCATCCAGCGACACCTATCGTTCTTAAATCCTCCTCCACTTCCTTCAGCCACTTAGATCTGGGTCTTCCTCGCCCTCTCCTACCTCCTGGTTCCACTGCAGCACTGAGCAGACCATTGCATTCCTCTCCTCTTCTCCATACGTGGCCGAGCCATTTCTATCCTTCGCTTCTTTATTCGTTTCACTATATCTTCGCCGTTCATTTCCCTCCAGTATTTTCATAGTTCATCCATTGCCTGTATTCATTGTTATCACTTTTATTAGTCTAGGATTGTTCTCATTATTCTTCGTTCCACTATTCTCAATTCCTCCTCTTCTCTTTTTGTCATCGTCATCGTTTCTGCTCCATACATCATAAACCGGCCTTATCATTGTGTTATAAATTTTGAGTTTAGTGGCCCTTGTTAATATTTACTCTTTAATAGTTTCTTATTGGCATGTAACGCCCTATTTACTGCCATTCTTTTTTCTTCTATTTCTGATCTCCGTTCTCCGTTACTGCTGATCGTAACCCCTAGATATTTGAACTTTTCGACTTCCTCACAATTCGTATTCACCCATTTTTATAATTTTGTTTTCACACTGCTTCCCAAATCTCATTATCTTCGTTTTGCTGCTGTTTATTTTTAATCCCATCTCTCACCTTCTGTTGTTATTTCTAATAGTATTGTTTCATTATTTCTCGTCGCTTCGTTACTATGACTATGTCGTCTGCATATGCGACCATTTGGCCTCCGCTCGTTCTTAAATTCCCCTTGTTTACGTTTCTCATAACATACTCTAGGGCTAAGTTGAACAATGTTGTTGAGAGGCCATCACCTTGTCTTACCCTCTATTAACTAATAAAAGTCTTCTGTTTCTCCTTTACTTGTAAGTATACTCTCTTTTGACTGGTTCATAGTCATTGCAATTAATCTTCTAAAATTAAGCTTCTATCCCCTGCTTTTTCAGTCCTTCCATCAATTTACTCCTTTTGACTGAATCGAATGCTTGTTGGAAGTCTATAAATAGCATTTCTATTTTCAATTTTATATTCAAAGGCTTTTTCCATTATTTGCTAATTATATGAAGGGCATCGGTTGTGGACTTCCCTTGTAATGAAACCGCATTGGTATTGGCCTATTATGCCTTCAGATCTTTCTAGCTAAACGCTTCTGTATTATTGGCTGACAATATTTTATATGCCACATTTAAAAGATGTTATACCTCTATAGTTCTTGCACTCCTGTTTGGTCCCCTTTTTTATGAAATTGTTACAATTTGTCCAACTTCCATTCCTCAACCATTTTCTCTTCTCTCCATATTTCCTAATTAACTGGTAAAGTCTTTCGTGAAGCTCTTCTCCACCGTACTTTATTATTCAGTATTTATCTCGTCTTTTCCTGCTGCTTTCCCGTTCTTACTTTTTTTGATGATTTCTATTACTTCACTTTTTGTTGGTTCTTCTGTTGCGTTCTCCTCCCTTTCTTCTTCATTTTCTTCCTCTATTGCTTTATCTGTAGCTGCTTCTGTTAACAGTTCTTCGAAATATTCTTTCCAGATAATTTTATATTGCGTTTCTTCTTGTATCACTTCATACGTTTTTGTTTCTTATTCTCTAACTTTGCCTTTATATGTTTAATTTTGTTCATTTATTTTTTTATAGAAGACCTTTGTGTTTCTTCTATTATTTTTCGTTTTCTATGTGTCTTATTTTTTTGTCCGTCCATTCTCTTTAGCTTTTTCTTATAGCTTTGTTAACAGTTTTTTCTCATTTTCTCATATCTTTCTCTGTCTTCTGAGATATTCGGTGCTGATCCAATTTCCTCCTAGACTCTCTCCTTTGCTTTTACCATTTCGCGACATTTTCATTGTACCATTCTTTTTTTGTTCCGTTAATTTTCTTTCTCCTAGCTGACTTGCCGCTGAGCTCAGTATACATTTTTTTAATGTTAGACCATTCCAACTCAACAATTATCTGTTTCTTCACATTTCGATAACATTTTTTCCACCTGCTTCTCATATTCGTTTCTTATTTTTTCATTTTTGAGCTTTTCAATGTCCCATTTTGTTCGGGTTGTTTTTATGTATTTAAATATACTTTTTTATTTTTTGCTTGAGTGTGGCCGTTACCATGTAAGTGATACGAGTCGGCATTTGCACCTCTGTATGTTCGTAGCATCTTTCACCGAGACGACTGCTTTCTTCTATTAATAAGCACGTGATCTATTGTGTGCCATATCTGTGATCTGGCGATTCCCAATGTTATTTTGTGCTTTCTTGGTATGGGCGAATTTGGTGCTACTTATTATCATATCTAACCTTTCCGCCAAATTGCATAGGCGTTGCCATTGTTGTTTGTTTTCTCATGAACTGTGTGTTTACCTGCCACTCTTCCCAAAGTATTCCTCTTTCCCTATTTGGGCATTAAAATCGCCAATCAACAAAATTGTGTCCTCTTTCGGCAGTCTTTCTATTTCTTCTTCGATTTTTTCATATATATTATCCTTCTCATCCTTGTCTGCATTTTCGGTTGGTGCATATACATTTATTATCGATATATTCATAGGTTTTGCTTGTATCCTCAGACAGGCCATTCTTTCACTTATTGGTCTGAACTCCAATATATCATTTCGTAAATTACCCCTTATTATAAAAACCTACCCCCATATTGTCCTTGATTTTTATCCCCTGAATAATAAAAACTGAAGTCATCTTTTTCTACTATCCCTTGACCTTTCCATCTTTATCTCCTGCAATGCAGCTATGCCTATTTTGTACTTTTCTTAGTTCGTCACCCAATCTCCATTATTTTGCCAGGTAGCAACATGGTTCTGACGTTTCCAAGTACATACTTTTTATTTCATTCCTTTTTTTTTCTCTTTTGTTTTTCTAAGTCTACTGTTATCTTTACCTTTTCCATTATATTTATTGTTTTTGTTTTATTTTCACAATTTTTTTATTGTTTATTTTCATTATATTTGTGTTTTCATAGTTCCCCTTACTACCACTACCATCAGCACCATCCCTTTTATCCCTAACAACCCTACTCTGATTACTAACATTATAAATGCATTTCCTGCCCCTTTCCCTTACAACCTTACTATCACTTATATTACTATCTAATATATAATTTTTATTATTGTTAATCCTAAAACCTATTTTTCTTTAAATGTCTATGCCTATTTTCCTGTTCTTTTCCAATCTTGTATTCTTTTCCACTTTCAATCTATTTCCTCCTTTAGTAGTTTTTTTTGCCTCGTTCTAGCTAATTTCCTTGCTTGTTCCATTCACTTCCTGTTTCTGGTGATCTGTCAGCTACTGTTCTTTTGCCTTTATTTTCTGCTTCTTCCTCGCTTTCATCCCTTCTTCAAAGCTGTGACTGTCAATAAACCTCTCCATCTACAATTAATTTGTCGTATTTGAGAAAAGCCTTTCTTCCATCTGCCCTTGCTATCTTCATATATATATATATATATATATATATATATATATATATTATATATATATATATATATATATATATATATATATATATATATATATATATTTATATATATATATATATATATATATATATATATATATATATATATATATATATATATATAATATATATATCATATATATATATATATATATATATATATATATATATATATATATATATATATATATATATATATATATATATGTATATATATATACATATATATATATAAATATATATATATATATATATATATAAATATATATATATAAATATATATATATATATATATATATATATATATATATATATATGTATATAGTAACAGGTATATAATTGCAAATAGGGAAAAATGTCTATATATTATTGCTAATGCTCCAAGCAATTATGATGGCACTGTCGAACGAGTACGTTCCAAAGATAACTACAAACAGAAACAAAAGATTCATTGAATTGGAATAATACAATTTATTCATAATTTTTCAAATATTGACATAAGATATTTGTTTTACTGTATACAATTCCTGGATTGAGGTTTAAAAAAAAGTATTCAATTAACGACCAAAACATAATAATTTCTGGAGAAAAACTTAAATCGGAAACATAAATAATATTCAAACAACTATCAACAGCTCTTGTAACATTGAAAAACTTATATCTAATTCCATCGAAGTATGTATACTCTTCTTGAATTTTTGTTATCTCTTATATTTTCGTCTTATATCTTCGTCAATTGCGAACACAAAGGATTTAATTGAAGTTTTCTTCGAATTCAAAAAGTATATCCATTCTTCAATTTCTTGTGGTGTTTTTGCAAGATATAAAAATGAGTGCTGTAAGTGAAAATTTTTCGTTATGCATTTTTCCAGTAATATCTTTCTTTACAGCTTTGTTGGTGGCTGCCTCATCTCGCCCATCTAGAAATAAAAATATATTATGTTCGAGAATGGAAAAAGTGAATTCCAGATTTTAGAAAACTGCTTTTCTTTTTCATTGAGACTCTACTTTTTAATGAAATCAGTATGTAATGAACTTAATAAATATGATGTTCACGAAATATGTATCAAATTACTCTGAAGCTGTCATTTGATTTCATAACAAATGAAAAAAGTGTTTTTTTTCAACCCTGACTAAAACACCCATCATCTGACATAGAATAGTAATATCAAGCTCTTTTTGAACTACTAACATTAGCATCACGGGGTGGAAAGCATTCACTGAAATACACAATCTACACAAGCAGATTACTCACTTTCCTCGATATTTTCGATTTCCAATGGGCCTAGTAAAAACTCAATCGCCTTGTCTTTGACATTGCCATTGAACAGAAATGCAATGATTTTGGCACTTCTTTTTCACAGTTTTTGAGACAACAATTATCATTTTCGTTCTTCATGGTTGAGTCCATATCAATCTGGAAGTAAAGTTATAATAGTTAGTTGCAACTATAGCTATATTATATTGAATAGATATTACATGAAATTATACAAGATTAAATTAAAAATCATGAAGAATATACTAGTTGACCATGGACAATTTAATATATATCATACAGTGAACAAGGAAAATTCTTCAATAATTTAAAAAAAACATACCTACGCCACAGTTGCAAAGTAGACATCTCATGTCAGGAAGTTTGTATTCTAGCGACGGGTTTCTGCTTTTTCGATCTCAGCGGTGAATTGTAGGTTTCCAATATCATTGGTGGAGGGCGCTCTGGGTTGTTATACAGATAGTTGTCCGACCATGATTTGTATTGGGGAAAAGTAAATACTGAATAAATATGAAGGTGCTTGGAATATTTCGGTTTCTACTTCAGATCCAGATCACACTTACAAGTATGGTCACAACCTGCAATAAATTATTATTTTTCAAGATGATGTTGAAATAGTGTAGACCGTCAAATTTTAGTAAATAGTAGATTTTTTGTAAATACAATTTTTTTTTAGTAATTTACTGAATTTACAGGGGTATTTAGTAGAATAATGTATGAGCAAGTTCCATTATTGAGCATATCTATTTTTTATAGCAAAATTCATAGTAGTTTGCTCGAAACATACCATGTTTTCATTCTTTCGTCTCTTTCAACACTGTTCAGTGTAACTACTTATTTTTTTGAGATTGAATTCTGACAAAAAATATTTTATTCAAATGTTATAAAAAACTAACAAGATTAAATTAATACAGTTACTGTACTTACCACCTTCTAAAGAAACTGCTTCCACAAAAATTTACTTATACACAAATAACACTTCACCGTTTGGCTGTTAGCGTTAGATAGATACTCGTTTAGCGAATTAGGCGGAAATTTGGCATATTTACGTTGAGACGGTGGAGGTGCAGCCAGAAATTCATCAATCCACGATTCTTTGAGCATTGACCGAATGACTTAATACATTAGGTGATGAACGCAGTGCATTGCTATAATGAACTATACATAGGTTAATGTTTTCAATCATTAATGTTATGCCTATTGAACATAGCTTTATTAAAAGAGGGATTATGACAATGTGTCGTGATGATTGAAGGTACATAGTATTGATCACTATGTGGTCATTAACTTGATGTATTTTTCACATTGCTCTGATGTAAATAACATTATAAAGATGACTTTTTTCATTAGATTCATGATTCAATTACATTATCATAATGACATATATTTCATTATAACAACAAAATCGTTGATTGATCAATCAGAGAAATTCATTATTATCAATAAATCTTTGACATTGTCCTAATGAAAACAACGTTATGATAATGAATATGCGGTCAATCATTGGCAGTGATTGATATCAGGCTCATTATTATTTTCTGTGAAGGGAGCTGGTTATATGTATTCCGCTCTACGACGGTGACCTATGGGATTTAGGAAGAATTTGTTCTCGCGACGGAATTCTGCATTTTCGATCTAGACAGTGAATTTTTGGTTCATAATATCGTTGACAGAAGGCCCTATGGGTTGTTATTGATATAGTAGTTCGGCCGCGATTTGTATTGGAGCATAATAGAAATATGTCAATTAAGCAAAGTCAAGTAGGCTGTTTGTCAAGTTACCAAAGTTAAGTTATCACTTTCGATGGATGGATGATACTGATGAGCCCCAATAAGGGCGAAACAGTCTATCAATTTCCATTGATTCTGATAAACAAATTAACATTTCTAACAATTACCGTCTAATGTAGATGTAGATATTTCGATGCTTCGTGAATTCTTAAAGCCAGCTCCGCTAGGAGGTTGGTTTGATTAGTTTCTTCAAATAAATGTTCTAGTTCACCTAATTTTATATATACATATATATATATATATATATATATATATATATATATATATATATATATATATATATATATATATATATATATATATATATATATATATATATATATATATGTATATATATAGATATATATATATATATATATATATATATATATATATATATATATATATATATATATATATATATAATCATAAAATGCCTGACATGAATGCAAATTCTTCATATTCGCTGAGTCTATTATCTGCAACGTTACATAAAGCATTATCTGGTAGACAATCAGTCAACCTTTTGAATTTATCACAATTTCGGTTAGCTATCTGCATTGAGAATTGATACTGGTGTTCACTGAAGATATCCATAATTGCAATCTATTTATATATCAAATACGGTAAATTTGAATTGACAATATTTTCATAATGACAAGCTAAGACATAAAAGATAATTAATCAATTTAATATTCGATATTTAATTTATTGATTATTGAATAAGATGGAATTATATAGTAGAATTTCAATAAAACGCTCAATTTATGCAGCTCCAATATTCCAGTGGATTGAACAAACTTCTCCAAAGTTTACCGTCATGCTGAACCAATATTTTCTGTCGGATTTGTTTATATTTTGTTGAGGTAGTCTTCGTTTTCAGAAATAAATGACATTTACTGTATTCTTGACTTGTTGCTTCAGTTTGACAAGAATAATTCCTTTTTAATTTTGTATTTACACATGAGTTAATTAGTTAGACCTATGTTTTATATATATGTATACAAAAAAATATTTTATTCCCGGTCCATATTGGAATCTCCAGGGGCTCTCAATAGTGAACAGAAGTTTAGTAGCAAAATATGTGGAGATTCATACTAGAAATTTAGCCTTCTCGGTCTTTGGAGAATGGAGCTAAAAAGTAAACCAAACCCCCTCAGATTGAGTTCGAGTGTTGAAACATATACGTGAATTGAGTTCGTGATTGCGATTTTCTATTGTCTATTTAAAATTTTAATTTGCATGATGCTCTTTTACTGATAAAAAAGTGATATTCTAAATTTTTTTCAGTAAATTTGGATGCTCTTGTCTCGGAAATTTCACCGGACGCCACTGTTCTAAGGGTCCTAGTTCCCTTTGTAAAAGTGCAAAGAATACACTTTGCAAGAACGGTGGAACCTGTAGGTGAGTAGAATTTGGAATTTGTTTGAAGCAATCTAATGAAATATAGTTCTGTTAATGAAAGACTGTGTACACAATGTGGTTTATTTATTCTCCCAGTTTATTCCGAAGAGTCATTCATGGCCGGCAGGGTAATTGAGTCGGCCCTTGTGTTCAAAAACCTACTTTGATGGGTACTTTTCAGAAATATTCTATGCATTCTATCGGCAAAAACCCCAGAGACCTGGAACTTTCTCTCACTTATAGTTGGTCAAACGGACCGTTAAAAATTAGAAGATAGTATTGGTCTTTCATATAATGGTTTATTATTCAATGAGCATATAATTGTAGCTATTATTCACGAAGATGAAGTTTATAAAACATGCCGCAGGTGGGTGCTGATAATCGTCTGAGTGAACAAAAGCCATTATATGCGAGTAGAATACTATACTTTGTCCACGACTACGAATAAATTCAACTAGGAACTATTAATAAATTTTATTTTATTAAAATAACATTACTTTCTTATAACTAATGTGTAACTATTCAAACACATTTTTCATTGATATTAATTCGAACATTAGGATATACACAGTTGTGTAGATTCATCGTAGGAATGGAGTTCATATACACATTTTGGTCTGCTGGCTATACAAAGAATCTGTAATCGAATATGATATTTTCACAGCAGTGTTCATTTTATTTTTTATAGATTCATCAATGTAGATTCCAGTTATCACTGTGGATTTTCATGTACCATGTATTTTCAATGCTGTTATATCTCCGCTTGCGTCAACAAGAATAGATCTGCGAAAGCTGTGTCCAGAATAATTTTCTGGGTTTGGTACCTTCAAAAATATGGACATTGTCTTCCCCATTTTAGTAAATTTTTAATTTAGTTACATAAAATCCAAAACCTAACACTTATACTATCCTAGCAATGTAAATGATATTGTCATGCTTAGTGTTTTGAGTCACGCAGTGAATAATGATCAGTTATTTACTAGTGAATAATAGGTATTGTTATATTTTGGGAAGCACATGTATATGAATGTTTTATAGTACGATCGTGAACAAAATAATTTTTGAGCTAGTATAGATTGACGGTAGAATAGTTGATGTGAGGGGTGAGTAATTTCGAATATTGAAAGGCATGCAACTTCACAGTGGTGTCCAACTATATCAACGCGTGTGTAACTCAAATCATACCTTCATAGATATCTTTGAACTCGTGATGGAATGCCAAGAATGATGAAATATATCTTGATTAATTTTTTTCATTTAAAACTGAAGCACTTGGAGTTCTACAAAATGAAAGCAACTAGGAAGAGAAAATAAATTTAGATTGAGAAATCTTCATTTCGTACTGAAAATATCTTTCAGTTTAAATATTCCTATGATCAAAAGTTACTGATCTATACGCACAGTTAAAAGATCCCTCCACAGCATCTCTCTTATGCATCTATTTCCGCTGCAATAGAATTGCTCAACTGAAAACGAGACGACATAATAACAAAACAAACAGTGAACTTCAAGAGAATAGTCCGAAGTTTCGTTCAGCTGAGGATTCAAGTACTTATATGAAAGCCTTCGTCAATTTACATATCAAAACATTGTCCACCATATTCAAACAAATATTCAAGATAAATAGTACATCAAAAAGAGTCTAATATATTCCTACTCAAATTCTCATATCCATCGTTTTTCTTACATGAAGGATATCAAAACGTAGTAAATATGTATAAACATACCCGATTGTACAGTGTTGCCTGTAATAGAAGATAAAATCTACATATATTATGAAAAGAGTTGCGAGAGAGCGTCGGAATAATGAAGTGTAATTCTCAGGCAGCGAAAGGGATAATAACGAACAGGCTTCTTCCGAATGCACACAAAATATGTGTTTCAACACGACAAGCCTCATATATTATGCCTTTTAATGCCCATAGAAAGCTTTCTAGTGAGTTCGCTAGTAGTAATATAGGTTATGATGTTATATATCTTTGACGATGTTGGTGTTGCGTGAGTAGATTTCAGTCATTCTTCAAATTTATCAAGTGAAATTAAATCTAAACATCATAGAAAACTATACACAATATTTTCTTTGAAGGTATCCACCATGACGGTGTGCTACGGTGTACCGTCCCCAGTGCGGAGTTGATGGACTCGATTCTCACCTGATGTATACGTCTATGAGTATGGAAATATTTATGTGATCGATCATATACTACTTGGGTGGTATGAATAAAACTAGAGTATATACTCCTAGTATGTTTTCATGGGCATTAGTATAAAGTATGAGTTTGTACTCCACTCAATATGAATAAAAATATTTCGATTCGATGAGTTTCTGCTCCTAGTACATAGAGTAGATACTCGCTGTTTAATTTCCAAAGTTGTCGGAGCCTGTTCGATAGTGGCTTGAACATTGATGCTAGGATATTCTTTACGATTGATATATTAATCACGATGAAGAGGTGGTTTTTTATTTATTATGTGGGCGCAATTGATCACACTTACGACTCATCGAAAAGTGTACTTTGTTTGCCATCTTTATCTGGCTTTTATTACATCCGCCGGAGTGCGAGGGAATTTTATCTACTCTTCACATTTTTCTATCATCTGGTCAGCAACTTGCGTCACAACTTTAGAAACAGAAGTTTGGTGAACACCAATATCTTCCCCTACTCCTGTTTGAAACTCCGGATCACACATATATCAGAAATATTTTCATTTTATCAGTGTTACTTATAGCATAACCTCTTGTTTCTTTCGATTCTACACCCAAAAAGTTATATGCTAGCTACTCGACATTTTCTTTGCTAAATCTATATAAAGTCACGATCACATGTACTTCTTCTAGGTTTATAATAGTTTTTGGAACGCAAATTAAGCACTAACTCAGCCATAGCTCTGCCGCGGTCAAACTGAAGTCTGATGACTATCAGACTCCAAGATTGTGGAGTAGATTCTCATCCTACAGAGCACAAACACATTTTTATTCATATCAAAAATGAGAATATACTCACAGCAAATTGTACATAAGAGTACCTACTCAAACGGTGTATATGCTTATGGTTTTTATTGATACCACGTGGAGGATTTGCTCCAAATTTTTGAGTATAAACTATTTATGCTTATTTTTATTCATAAGGCCCATATTGACTTTTAAACATTGTATAGATTTAGTGAAGAAAATGTGGAGTGGCTATCTAATAATTTTTTGGGTATAGAATCGGAGGAAACGAGAGGTTATGCTATATGTAACACTGATAAAATGAAAATATTTTTTAGATATGTAGGTGAACTAGGGTTTCAAACAGGAGTAGGAGAAAATATTGGTGTTCACCAAACTTCTGTTTCTGAAGTTGTGACGAAAGTTGCCATATGACAGGAAAATGTATACGCTGGATAAAATTCTTTCGTACTCCGGTAGATGTAATAGAAGCCAAAGAAAGGTGGCTATCAAAGTACACTTCGCCATGTACCGTGAGTGTGATAAAAATAAAAAACCACCTCTTCATGGTGATGAATATTAATCGTAAGGGACATCAAAGCATCAATGTTCAAGCCACTATCGAACAGGCTCTGAAAAGTTTGGAAATTAGATAGCGAGTATCTACTCTATGTACTATGAGTAGAAACTCATCAAATCGAAATATTTTTATTCATATGAAGTGGAGTACAAACTCTTACTTTATGCTCATGCTCATGAGAATATGCTTGGAGTTCATGCTCTAGTTTTATTCATATAAGGCATGTTCTTCTTCTACAATTATAAAAATTTTTTGAACACAATTTGAGCACGAACTCAGCCAATGCTTTGCCGCAGTCAAACTGAAGTCTTTCGACTATCAGACTCCAAAATTATGGAGTAGATTCTCATCTTAAAGAGCATAAACACATTTTTGTTCACATCAAAAACGAGAAAATATCCACAGCAAATTGTACATAAGAGTACATACTCAAGCGGGGTATCTGCTTCTGGTTTTTATTTATACCACGGAGAGTTTTGCTCCAAACTTTTGAGTATAAACTAAATGCTCATTTTTATTCATAAGGCTAATAGTCTTATAGCCATTCGGAGTCGGTGTTAAACTGTAGGATCCACCGAGAAGAAAAAAATTTATTCGAAGACCAACAATTATTTTTGATTGTTACATATAAAAAGATTCGTAGGCTATTGGTTCTGTCCTATACAAATCATAATTTGATCTCAATGCCGCATTATAAAAAAGACGCTTGAGCAATAGAGCTTCTCCACTAAGCTTCCTCCATCTCTGCCCATTTCTTCCTGTCTTGAGCTCTTTGCATTCAGTTGCCTGCATATCTCTTCAGACCGTCCGTGCAACGTATAGGGGGTCTTCCATACACGCTTATTTTATCCAAGCGTGGTCTCCACTCGAGCAGCCTTCTCGTCCATCTCCCGTCTGTCATTCGTGCCACATGTCCACTTACACTTAGTTTGCGAATTTGGTAACTACATCTGTGATGCCAGTTCTTCTATGTAAATCTTCATTTCTTATATGATCACGTAATGACACACCTTTCCATCTTGCGCAGTATTACCATAAGTTTCTTAACACTTGCTGTAGTAAGTATTGAGATTACAGTTTCATAGGTCATGACTGGGAACACACACTGATCAAACTCCTTCCTCTTCAAACGTTGCGGCATGTTTCTTTTAAATACTTCTGCAAGCTTTCCATAGGCTGCCCATGATAGTGTAACTCTTCTTTTAATTTCGCACGTTTGGTTGTCTCTTGAGATTTGGATTTCGTGAACAAAATAATTAAACTTGTTCACCAGAGCTAGTTCATCATCACCAACGAAAATTTGCTCACTGAGAACTAAATTTGTCATATATTTTGTTTTTGAAATATTCATTTTTAGACCCACATCAGCACTCATGCCTTTTGTAACTCCTGTAACATATCTTTAAATATATAAGTAAAGTATCTCTCTCTAGTTTCTGTTATTTTGAAAGAGGTTGTAGAGGTGATCAAAATATTTAAACCCACAAATAAACATGAAATCTCTACATTCAAAAAAAGTTCATTGAGGAGAATAGTGGAAACCAATCTGTAATTCAATCTCGACGAGAAGTGAAGATGCGCAAAACATCAAAATCCAAAAACACATTACATTGCTATATTAAAATAGCGGCTGTTGAGAAGAAGAATTGAAACTCACCTAGAATATTCTCCTTATATCAATTCACCAATTGGGGTAGCAAAAACTTCATACATCATTCTTCAAAATACTTCGCATGGCTAAATTTGGAATATATTGTTCATAATTAATTTCCACATCTTTCACTAGTTTCAGAAGTTTCAACTTTTGCACCTTCTCACCACAAAATTTGGTTATAACAAAATTTCTGCAAATTTCGATGGTTTTCATCTGCGATAGAATATCCAAAAATGAGCTCAGTTGAAGTGAAAAGGGTCGCCGACTACAACAAAATTCACCGGAGAAAAAAAAAATATATATATATATATATATATATATATATATATATATATATATATATATATATATATATATATATATATATATATATATATATATATATATATATATATATTTCTTTTTTTTTTCTCCGGTGAATTTTGTTGTAGTCGGCGACCGTTTTCACTTCAACTGAGCTGATTTTTGGATATTCTATCGCAGATGAAACCATCGAAATTTGCAGAAATTTTGTTATAACCAAATTTTGTGGTGAGAAGTTGCAAAAGTTGAAACTTCTGAAACTAGTGAAAAATGTGGAAATTAATTATGAACAATATATTCCAAATTTAGCCATGTGAATATAAAACTAGGAGAAAACTCGTTGGGTACGCAGCATGCAGGAAGTATACTCTTATAATACTACATGAATGCTGCGTACCCATCGAGTTTTCACCTAGCTATATACTAACTGGTCAGCAAAGACTTCCTCTTTCTTATATATAGTATATATATATATATATAATATATATATATATATATATATATATATATATATATATATATATAATATATATTATATATATATATATTTATCATATATATATAAATATATATATATATATATATATATATATATATATATATATATATATTATCATTTTCGGGAAAAATACGACTATAAAATATGACTGATTCATTAATTGTGTAGCAATTTCGGGTGTGAAATATTATACAAATATGAAGAACGAAAGCAATTTGATGATTTAAAATCTTAAACACGAATGATTTTTATATATGCTTACTGCCAGAATCTTCCCGCCATCGGAATCCTTTGCCAGATGCTTTGAATGTCTCAAAAAAAGAATGAAATTTTACTTATATTATCAGTATTGATTTTTATATATGAAACTCAAGATACTCATTCATAGCTTCTATAAGCAGCCAGTCCTATCATAAGGGACAATCATGACGTTCATACTCATAGGCAGGGCCGGATTTAGGCATGGGCCACATGGGCCCGAGCCCAGGGCGGCAAATGTTTAAGGGCGGCAAATTGTGAAGGCGAGTTAAATTTTGCTAAAAATTCAAGAGCGTTTCATGAAGAATTTTTGTTTTCACTCAGATTTATACACTAATCGCTCAACGGACACTGAATCTCTTTTTTTGGAAGGTCTGTGCAAAGAAAAGACATCCAGTACAGACGAAATGTCGCTGTCACAATTGAACAGATATATTTTGTAAAAAGATCTCTAGGACTCATATCCAATTGTAAGTAAAGGTAGCTCTTAAGATGTTTTGGTGTACACCAGCCAGCAACTGTGCAGCTTGCGTTCATTTTCTACTCTTTCAAGAGTACATAATTTTTTAAGATCAACTGTTGGCCAGAAAAGGTTAGTTAACTCAGCTGTTTTAGCATAGAAAAAGACTTGACGTGTAATCTTGACTGATGTAATTGATACATTCGCTAATATTAAAGCTAGGCGTAAAAATCTGAAAACTTGGGTTCAAACTTTTCGAAAAGTTTCACTATGAATTGAGTGTTTCAGCTCTCAATAAACAGTTTTATCATTGAATCGTTTTTGATTTCTTAATTTCCTGATGCTACAATCCACTTTGAAAAGAAACGGAATTGATTTTTTTAAATCTCGTCGGCAACAAGTGACGAAACATGTAATTCTTTCTTTAATCCATATTTTTTCGTTAATTATGATAACAGTAATTGTACTATGTTCAGTTCCACAGTTAAAACGATATCTTGAGGTGTGAACGGAAATCATAGATTCTCTGCAAATATTCCACATAACAAAGTAGTAATTAGCATTATTCCTAGATCATAGTTAGTGAGGTTATATAAAGCTATGACATTATTAAGATGTTATTCAAATTTATTCTTAAAATATTGATGTTTAAATAGTGTTATTTTAGGTCTGGCGAATTGACGCGTTTGGAAGGCGGGGGCGGCGAAATGCTTTGGGCCCATGGGCGGCAAATTCGTAAATCCTGCCCTGGTCATAGGGACAGGTAATTAGTGTCTGGGGGGTGTTTGGCCCTTACGATAGGTCTGGCTGATTACAGAAGGTACCTATTGAAATAGTACTCTGAGTATCAAACAACGAAAGCAATTTGATAATTTAAAATTATTAGATGAATTTCACAGAGATCTATGACTCCAAACATCATATTATCCATTGAATTGCTAATTGTTATTTAGTTTCTCTAGGAGCCCCTCTGTTATGGTCAATTTTTCGTATAAATAGATTGTTTTGTAATACCACAATTTAGTACGAGATGAAGCCAATATTATGAGGAAACGCGTCTACTCGATAGATTTTATTTCAACCTATGTTATTTTTTTGTTTCTTTATAAAGTTAGAAATTGACCAATTTTTAACGGCCTGTTCTAACAAGATGACGCCACTTCACGTGAGTACCTATAACTCAGAGTGAGATTGTAGGGTAATATATGAGGGAAGGAATGGCCTAATTTCATACCTCTATCCTGACAAAATATACACATGGAAGTAGGTTTTTGAACTTCAGAATCGATCTGCAGACCAAGCACACCATTTTCCGTCCATCTAACTACACTTAAAACTGCACAATCAATGGTTATTATTTTGGTACATTTCGTCCAAGACGGAAAATATCGTGAATCATAGAAAAATATAACCTGCCCAGAAAAGGTTTAGACCACCAAGTGTTTTTTTCAAACTTAATTCGGAGTTATGTTGGATTGCGACCTTGAGGTACCCCTATCAGAGCTGTTTTCTGTACTACGCCATCTACCTACAGCTCGCTTTGTAGGTCTAGAGTATTGATGAACTCCAATATTTGGAAAGGCATCAAGGAGGTTATGTCCTCACTCCTACAAGTTTCTTGACCATTACTTTCGTTGGCTTGCAATGTCGAGGCATTCTGTAGCCGGGTGAACAGGAGTTTCTTGTTCCTTCTCAGAGGACCTACACTCGTCAGTTTCTGATAAACCTTTTCTCATCAGATGCTTTCTGAGGCACAGAAAGTGCTACTCATCTTCAGTTAGATCTTATCAAGACTCATCCAACGTTGATTTAATAGATTTTGTATCTTGTTAGAGCCACATAGAGCAGATTAGTGAATTTTGTTTTTTTTTAGAATAAAGCATTTCTTGCTAGAGCTAGACGTTCAATAATTGCTCGCACTCAAGTTTGTTATGTATCATCAGCTTCAGTTTAGAAATATAATTCTAAAATGTTTATGAAGTAGTAGCGAATTCGAATACAAATTTATTCGATCCAATAAAAGCAAGTATTCAGTATTTTCCTGGATTATAACTATGTACCTTCATTACTAGCCAGACTCGACGTATCCATTCATCGATGGAAAGCAATAGCATGCAAAGCAATCTACAACAAATAGCAGACATTCCACATTTGCTAATTGATCAATTTCACGAATTGTGACCGATCTTAACATACCGAATACATTTGAATCTGATTTTGTACATGCATAGTATCAGTGATGACGCGCAGCCTTCTTGCATGATATGGAGATCACAAATTTAATCAAACTTCATAAATAATCATCGACTGCTGAAAAAATAAGATTCTTCAGCAGTGTTGCGAAAATATTCAAGTTTGAGAAATATGTTGGATAATGAAATGTTTGAATTCATACTTCTGATTAAATCATGTGAAATATCATAAAACTCAGATACTGAACACAATCTCTACCTTCTTTAAAAAGTTAATAAATTACGTCTTGAATACGGTACCATGAGAACTGTTTTAACAATTAGCTCGTTAGCTCTCTTGGAGAAATGATGTGATCCATATGGAATTTAACAGAGTGCTCAATTTATCCGGGTTTCTCTCAGTTTGTTGAAAAGTCCTAAGAATATTTACGAACTTATTCTCAACTTATATTAAAGCTCAATAAATCACGAAATTGTTCAGGAAAATTGATATACTATATATACTAACACTTGAAAGTTGCCCAACGAATATCGAATTGCAAAACATAGTTTTCACAAGCTATTGTTAATTAAAATATTATTTTATTTGCGTATAACTCAATGATATTAAAACGGTTCCATTGAAATTGATATAAAAAATAGAGATGAATATCCATCATAAAAACTATTGTACAAAACTTTGAAGCTCAAGTGAATAAGATTCAACGAATAGTCAACAAAGAATGATTCAGTTTTCAAATTTTCTAGCCCATAGTTTGTGAATAGGTTCAGCGTACCAAATTTTCTAAAATTTTTGGAATTCGTTCCTACAGAGGAACTCTGTCGATGAGGAAATGGTGCCATATTTTGGAAGGCACAATTGCAAACAATTCATAAGAGGGAAACCTATAAGGTGGGGATACAAATTATGGGTTGGTGCAACCCGACTTGAGCATATAGTTCATTTTGACCCCTATCAAGGCTCTACGAAGACACCACTAGGTAAATATAAAGAGCTGGGACTAGGATTTACTAATTATCATCTGTTTTTCGATAATTTCTTCACGTCGATATCTCTAATGAAGGAATTAACCTCACGTCAAATAAAGGCCACTGGTACAATACGGGAAAACCGAGTTTCAAAATCCCCGCTAACTAATACGAAAATTTTCAAGAAAAAACCTCGTGTAGCATTTGAACATGCCACGGTTGATGATAAAATAATTATTTATTGTTGGAACCATAGCAGCGTGGCTACACTTGTGTCAAATGCTATTCCAGTGAATCCTATCAACACAGCTAAACGTTTTTCTCAATGCGATAAGAAGCATATTTATGTGGATCAGCCGTTGCTTATAAAGACATATAATGAGAATATGGGCGGAGTGGACCGCAGTGATCAGAATATTGGTCAATATAGAATTTCCATTCATTGCAAGAAATGGTATTCACCATTAGTTAACCATTGCGTCGATATGGCCGTGCAAAATGCTTGGCATCTCCATAAAATTAATGACGGCCAATTGGATCAACTCACCTTCAGACTATCTATAGCTTCCGAACTACTGGAAATACATAAAACATCCAGGAAACGTGGGCCGTCTAAAAAATCGCATTCGTATAAAGAACATTCTTGTTTCGATGGAATTGACCATATAATCATTCACCAGGAGAAGCAGATCAGGTGTTCTTTGTGTCACAAAAAGTGCAACTTAAGATGCAAAAAATGCGATATTGGATTGCACCCAAAAAATTGTTTTTTCAATTTTCATACCATGTAATTGGTTTTTGTGAATTGCGACTCATTCATAACTTCTACTTTGTATTTTCTTAAAATTTTACAACTTTTCTACAATTATAAATAAAATATAGTTCGCAATTTAAAGACCGCGTATAGTTCTACTGTCCGTTTAAAAGGACAGCCATTTCTGAGAAATGGGAGAAAAAATCTATTTTTCATTTTTCCCATGAAGCCTGATCCACATGTAAGTGATAAACGCAATATCAAGTGAAAACTCACAAAAAAAAGTTTCAGGTCTAAATAGATTAAAGTGATAAAAGAGTAGTGGCTGCTATTTACTATGAAGTGGCAAATCCTTCAAACCCACAGTGTGACGTAAATATTACTCTAAAGTAATTTCTGTGAAATGCGCCATATTTACTGAGCAAATGTAGGATGCCATTACATTTATTCCAATTTCCTTATAGTAGTACAAGTATGGAACCGTCAAAAATTCAGAAAAAAATATAAATTGAAGCGAAATTGAACTCATATAATTAGTAAAAATAATTTTTTTATGCATTTTTATCATTGCCTTCCTGAAAAAAAAAGTGTCGAAAAAGGTATTCAAAGAGGGCGTGTTGTTTTTAAAAATCTATCAATATCACATTTCGCAGAATTTTTTTTATCCGCGAAGCAGTCGCCAGAGTAAAGTAGGCGGGATCAAATATTATAAAGTAGCCGTGACTTCGCCGCTACGTTCCCGCCATGTAGTTGCTACGTGAGAGCGACGTAGCAGTATAAGTTCGCGGGTAGTATTTTTTACGTAACTATCAAAAAAGTTTATAATTTGCAAGATTATTTTTTGTCAAGTTGAAACAAATATTAGATCAGGCGAAGGAAAATATCGTTTTTATATTTTTGAAAGAGTTTTTTTGTTTTTTTGATAGATTCAGTTTTGTTGAAACTAAAATGGCCCACCGTCCAATTATGACCAAACATAATATTGTTAGAGACTGATAACGTAAGAAACTCATATTATAAGTTCAGTTTAATATATAGATATAATTTTTGTTTCGATAGCGTTTAAAAATTATCTGTTCAAAATCGAGTTATGATAAGTGTCTTTATTCCTTAAAAAGCCCACATCAAAGGTTTTTGAAAATGATTATTTTTTCAAGAAATTTGATCTCACTTGTTGATTTTCATGCTGATTTTCTTTTCAAATAAATAAGGAGCACTTTGATAAAGTTTGATTTCAAAAAGTTTTTTTTATTTCAGATTTATTGAAGTTTTGCAAAAAATGGGCCTTACAAGGCGCAGGGACCTTATTAACTATTTGAACAAGCACACATTAGAGAATATTCAGTTGAAAAAATTGGGCTTTTTCAGGTATTAACAAAAAACTTATGAGGGTTTAAAGACGGAATGTGGGAAAATTTGTGGAAAAAAATTTGAAAAATTATATCTCCTTAACCGTGAGTCTTAAGACCCAGGGTCCAGAGCAAATGACCCGAGCAATACCCCAAAAAATGTTGGTGCTTTATGTGCCGAACATCCTGTATATAGACATTTAGGACGTAAATAAAATCTTAATCTAGGAGATATAAAACAGATTTGAGAATCTCTCTCTTGACTTTTAATGCTGTTTTATTGTCTATTATTAATTAATTTTCAATTATTGAGGGCTTTTTCCTTGAAAGTTGAAATATTTTACTCATAGTGTTTCTTCATACGTTGAAACTAAATTTCCGTTATTATCTGCGGCCCTAGCTTCATATCATTGTGCGTTTCACCAATTGAATTTCTCATCAAATCGAGATGAAAAATAATCGCTTGTTCACTGATCTAATTAATTAGTGTTCTCGAAGCTCCACTTGGAACTTTGACTATTTCTTAACTCTCGGAAGTACTTCCTGTTGCTCCCAGGTATTAGATTTACTTAGTACAAGACCCCAACTCAGACAAGTCAGTACACTTTGAATTCTGAAGAAGTGATTCGATCTGTTTATTCTGACAAAATTGAGGGACTTCAATAATTACTCTAGTTCTTGCTCGTTAGACCGTGATATGGTACAAATCCACGGTTAGCCCTAAGATGTCGACGAAACAGTTCATTACGGGACCAGACGAGAGACACTCGAGATTATTAACATAAAATACTTAACACGAATATAAATGACCATCATAAATCAACTACTATGAAGTATTTTAAAATGAAGAAAATATCTGTGAATTAATCAAAATAAGTTCAATATTTCTTGTCATAATTGATAACTTTATAAACATTTCTCAATTTGACAGCACATTCTCAGAAATGTATTATTATGTTAAAATAGATGCATAAGGTAGTATTTCAAGATCCCAGAGCCCCTAGACATTCCTTATTTTCCCAGCAATAATATGTATGGGATACTGTAGTATACTACATTCATTGAATGGATACCTGCTAGCTTGAGCCGACGGCCAATATCCAGTTATCAGGTGCTATAGGTTGGCAAAAACTCAACTTAGTTTTCTTAAATTCTCAGAGCTGATTTTTATATAGGTATGCTTCAAAGAATACTGTAAAAATCAATAATTATTACTGCCAAAATCTTCCCGTCGGCGGAATCCTTCCCCAGATGCTTTGAAGTTCCCAAAAAAAATAATTAAATTTTATTTATTTTTTCAGTATTAGTTTTTATATATGAAACTGAAGATACTCATTCATACCTTCTGTAAGCAGCCAGCTCTATCATAAGGGCAAACACTCCCTGACACTACTTAAGTGTCCCTAAGAGTATGAAAGCAAGACATGTTTCGCCCGTTCAAGCGCGAGAAAGATTTTTTATGCGCGTCGATTTCCAATCTATACTTACTGTATACTTTAGCCGGCTCTTTATCTGAATATACGTACTTTCGTGTTTAATATATAGTATTTTAGCGAGTCCGTTCAGAGCAGCTGTAATTTCAGTTTAACGTTTTCGTGTGGAATGAAAATAGTTTTCATATTTTAAAATATACCAGTTATTGAACTGTGTTTTTTGTAAAAGAATCTGACGCAGATTTAAAATTGTTTACTCTAAAATTACAGCTGCTGAATAGACTCGATAAGGTACTTAATTATTATACTGAACACAAAAGTACTTAAGTACTCATACTCACACATGGAGCAGGCTAAAGTAGACAATAATTATTATAGAAGGGAGATCGACGCGCACAGATAATCTCTCTCGCGCTCGCTCGAACGGGCGAATCATGTCGTTCAAACTCATAGGGACACTTAATTAGTGGCTGGGGGGTGTCTGGCCATTACTCCAAAAAACATGTGTTTTCTAGAAAATAATTGAACAATTTCCACACAAGGCCTAAAAAGAATTGAAACAAAAAAATCATGAATTAATATGTTCCATATGAATAAATTATAATAAATTAATAAATCTCTATACTACGGACAAAATGTGAAAAACATTACTGATATCTGAGTTATATCAAATAGATCAATACTTCAAGATCGATCTCTCAATTTCCTACATCTTTGCGAAATATATGTACAATCATAAGAATTGACTTAACACAAGAAAGGAACATTATGGTAGAAATGAACTCGCTTATTAAAGCACTTCTGACAAAACTTCATCGCATAAAATGATTTATGTGCCCTCAAAAGTGATCAACAACTGCCAAATTTGCACAGAATTATGAAAAAAATACAGGAAAGATACAACTCTTCAATTACAATCTTCTTGATATTCAGTGGAAACATTATTTACAACCAAATTATTTAATGCACTGCATAGATAAATTGAACGGTTGTATTCTTAAAAGTATTCTTTGAAGCATATATAAAAATCAGCCCTGAGAGTTCAAGAAAAATAAGTTGATTTTTTTCCTAGCAAATTGGCCGTCGGCCATGCTAGCAGGTATGCATACACTGAAAGTACATACGACCACTACTTCATCCCACACATATTATTGCTGAGAAAATAAGTAATATCTGGGGCTTTGGGATTTTGCTCGATGCGAGAACTAATCGAACTAATTACTAGATCGCAGGAGAATTCAAAACAGAAATTATTTTAAGTACGAAATAAAGGTTTCTCAGGTAAAATTTGTTTTCTCTTCTTAGCTGTTTTATTATAATATTATAGATCAATGATGTACAGTAGTTATCAAAAAAAAAAATTATATGTTTTATCGTTTTCGCGTTGATGAACCCATGAAGCTATGGTTCTAAGGTGTTGCATACTCCATGGTGTAGTTGTATGCTACTTTGACATTCCTGAAGAAGTGAATCACGCCACTCTCTCTTATTCTTTGGAAGATCGTTTTATGAATGGGAGAGTTTTGGGAAGCCTAATTGCTTTAAGTAGTTATCTGGATATGAAGGTGCAGTTTCAGTTATAAACAGAGCTCTTGCAATATGAGATTGTTTTTCATGTACTTGATTGATTCAGAGCCATCTTTTTCAAATTTGAGCTTTTGTTTCGTTATAATTGTTCATTATAAGTTAATGGCGAAAATAAATTTGACAATTTGATGAAACTGAAACCTTCTAGACATACTCATTATCCTAATAAATCAGAATGCTATATTAAATTTCCACAAATTCAAATGAATAATCTTAAGAAGTGTTTCGGTACGATAAGCCATCGTTAGCAATAGAGAGTAACGATAGTATACTGTACTAAAACGTGTAATGCGATTATTCATTCCAATTAGTGAAAATCGAATGAATAATTATTAATTATGATGTTGATTGATATTTATAAAGATATATCGGATTTATCATTTCAAATGTTTAATTATATGCTACACTCAAAGTTGCATTAGAAGAATAAGTCACAAAAATGATACATCTAATATGTTCAACTGGTTTTCCCTACCTTTGCTTGTAATAAAATTATTTGATAGATAAAACAAAAGTTCGACTTTCTAAGAAGTAAGGTTCGAACTAACAGTTTGGTCAATTTTTAGTGCGTTTGGTACTCACTGAAGATCGTTTTTAGTCATATTTTCCCATAAAATACAATCTATTGCAGTGTATCGAAGAAAAGCAGTCAGGTGCAGTAGTAGTTTTTCTATCCGTTTTATACCTCCAAGACCACGATTTTCGAAAATTTTTTCATGTCTGATATATATATATATATATATATATATATATATATACATATATATATATATATATATATATATATATATATATATATATATATTATATATATATATATATATATATATATATATATATATATATATATATATATATATATATATATATATATATATATATATATATATATATATATATATATATATATATATAAATACCAATTTGCCATTAACCAATCTGATTATAATAAAACCACAGAGGAGTTGCCGTCGAATCACCAGACGTACAGCAGCACTTGAAAATGCCAAACGTCGTGAAACAAACGGTGCTTCAAAGCGCCAACAAAATCGGATTGAACCCCGGAATCTTTCTCAGATTCATTCCACCATCCGAGAAAACATACGATATACCACACACACACACATATATATATATATATATATATATATATATATATATATATATATATATATATATATATATATATACATATATATATATATATATATATATATATATATATATATATATATATATATATATATATATACATATATATATATATATATATATATATATATATACCTATCAGACTTGAAATTTGTTTCGAAAATCGTGATCTGGTAGGTCTAAAGCGAATGAAAAAACTACTACCGTACCTGACTGCTTTCCTTCTATACACTAAAATAGTATGTATTTTGCTGACAAATATGACTGAAAATATAAAACACAACTCGGGGAGGCAGTGTTCTTGACCAGTCGCGGAATATATTGCAAGCCCTCGCTTCCATTAGGGTGCAACTTACGTCCTCAACAGATAACTATTACTTGCCTGCTTTTTAGTGTAAATAACTATAATATAATCTCATTTATGAAACTGAAAAGTAATCTTTTTACTAACGCTTCATCGAATTCATACCGCAATTCCGTAAAAGTTTTTTTCCTTACTACATCTCAACGGAAATAAAAAGAAATCCCTGTCAATTTCCGCATAAACTGTATCGAAATGTCTGGAGCATCACATAGCCCGGAAGGTCGTCGACTCAATTTATTTCTCCATTTTATGCATTCTTTTCGAAGACAGCTACCTGAATCTCTTTCGTCTTGAATAAACGGACATTTTTTACAGGCACGTCGGAGCAACGGCTGTGAAGTGTCTATGCTTGGAAGGTTTTACCGGAAACGCCTGTGAGACGTCGGTATCCCAGGGAATCACCGAGAAAGGTAAGAAAGATGTTTCCTTGTATAGGATTTGGATTAGGCCTAGCATACCGTTTCCTTTATATCTATTTTCTGGTTCGAATTACGTGAGAAATTTTTTTAACACATGACATGAAATCCAACTTGACATATCTTTAAAAAAATCTATTTTTAAGACTCGTAGATTCCATGAATTAATCTGTATAATTCTTGTATTATAAGTTATTATACTCACAAACTAGAGTATAAATCAAAAAAAGGATAAACCAATGGTTTTATCATTTATATATGTCTCCAGGTAGATTGAACAAGTTGAGCAAAAGTTTATAATCACTAATTATCTGTATATGAATGTCGTGTTATTTTCAGAAGAAAATTTTGGAAAAATTATCCAACAATTTTTATTTAATATCCGATTTTCTAGAACCTGATTGCAAGCATAATGTTTGAAGTAGCTACGTCGAAAGTTCATCATTATTATTGAAATTTTTTATAGTGCGGTCTATATAGAATTAATTAGCATTGTCATACTGTCGCGGTGAGCGCTATTTCTCTTATCTCTTTCAATTATTGTTTAATTGTTGGAACGAAGTTCCTTACCTCACGTTGCAGTCCTGGCGAATGAAAGCTACGACTGAAAATGTGTAACAGTCATGATCACGTGTGCGTGATCTGTATTCGTATGTACCTATGTATGTCATAATACTTATAACTTTTTTTGTTAGTTTAATGCCTTGCAAACGTTACTGTTATTTTATTAATCAGAAATCAACTGTGAATGTGATTCAGTAGACGATAGTGTTCAGGTCAAGTACCTATTTATGTAAATTTTAGTGAGGTAGGTATTCTATATAAATGTAGAGATAAGAGTATAATGTCTGTGTTTTATTATATATTACCTTTGATTTTCAAGTGAAGAATTGATTATAATTTATACAAATAATTTATTATCTATACATATAATGATAATAGGAGATCGGAATGAATAATTGAATGAAACAATTTTTATTACATTTCTAATTTTCCTCAATTCAAGTAGAGATTTCAACATCTGATCAAAACTCAGAGACATTGTTTCAAGTTCTCTTGAATTAATTTGATTTGAGCATTAATAATGACTCTGCAATCTCTTACATCAAATTGAATAGCAAACGTATGGGTTCTGCTTTAGCCAATCGAGTTGACTGACCATGGTCAATATAATATAATATATAAAGTGTACAAAAACAATTCTCCAATAATTAAAGAAATTATCAAATAAATTTTCAAGGGAGCTAGTTATATGTATTCCGCGACTAAATTCTACATTCACAATCCAACAGTGCATTATAGAAATCGTCAAGTCACCCCGACTCAGAATCTGCATACAACTGTTTCGATCTCATTATTGGTATTGGGAAACAATTAGAAATTTGTTAATTCACTCCGAGTCAAATAAGTAACACTGATGAGATCTAATAAGATCGAAATATATGTATGCAGATTTGGAGTCGGAGTGACTTGGCGAATTTTTTTGTTCTCTTTATGTAGTATAATAATAAAATATTAATTTTTTCATGAGTTCTTATTATGGATTACACTTCTTATTATTATGAATTATAATTTCTTCACCTTTTCTTTATTCGTTGTTTTCTACTTATTTGATTACTCCCGAACTTCATTGTTCCATTTCATTGTGCTTTGAAGTTAATACATAATACATAGCGAAATTAATATCGTTCGAAAAGAGTGTCTCACTTCATCTCTCGTCTTTTTTGTTCCTTATTAATTTCTTAATGCTCTTATTGATTTTAAAATCTTTTTCAGAGAGAAGCACCTTTATTAGTATTTTTTTCTGTATCGTACAATTATGAAGAATGGGTAGTTTAAGTGCGAATAGGTGAACATAATTTCATTAGGATTCATCAGTATTTCTCATCGAGGAGTTATTCCTGAAATATTATCGAATTCCATATTCAATTCCATATTGATTTCAATTAGTTCGATAAAAATTGCTGCGCTGTGTGGAAGAAACTGTACGAAGCATTATCTACACTACCAATAGAAAAAGCAAAAAAATTTTAACTCAAACGCATATATAACGATTATTTTATAATAAGTAGAAACATGTGGGCGTGTCACCTATGTTTATGTTCTGATAATTAAAGTAGATTTCCTTCAACACAGCGCCAATGTCCTTGCGCAATTATGGAAAACTGTAGATATTCAATTCGCCTACTCGATGAACTTCAATTGTTCGAAATATGAAGCACTCCGGCTTTCTAAATAGGAAATAAAATTTGATATTACCGGAGAAGAGAATTGAAGGAAAACCGAGATGACAAAGGAATTGAAATTTTTAGCCTTCAATCGTACCTATTTTTTTATTCACAAAGATTTCAGATTTTCAAAACAAACTCTATAGAAGCTGTATTTTTTTAATAACAAAGGAATATTCATCGTCTCGTATTTTCAATCATATTTCACAGATATTATATTTCTCAATTGAACAATTTGAAGTTCTGAATTGCAATCTTCTTGGCGAAAATATTTATCCACGAAATTTAAGCTTACAGGTTCACGAACTCCTACAACTCTGAAATTTACCGTGATTAATTTCTGAAAGTAATATTGATCGAATGTTAATTTTATACATATATTAGTTCATGGGATAACCTACATGAACTTGAAAAACAGTAATGTACAGGCGGAATGCAATAAAATTTCTTAAAACCTTACCTTTAGTTCCGAAATGGAATATTGCGTACATCAATTTCAAAATTTACTGATTTTATATTCATGTGATACGTTCGGAGATTGCAAAGTTTCCATTCATTTGGTATTTATTCATCGATTTTCTCCCTATTGGACGCGACCCCCAGGCGACAAGTTTTACTTGGGGGGTCCCTTTTATAGATGAAAGTAAAAAGCAAGGATTGTAGTATATACTGTGATTCAAACTATATATAATACTGCTATAATAGTACAATATTTTTCATGAGAAGGCAGTGCCTGTTTATTTTTGAATAATTAACAAATCAAAGTTGTATCTTTGGGACGTTAACAATCAAATAATTTCTAATTGAAGCCTTTTTCTTCTCTCATTCATCAGTCGTAAAAACCTTTCGATATTATTTGACCAGCTAAGACTTTTATGTTATGATTTCATTCATTGCGGTCACCAATTTCAATGATTTTTCATGAATAATATTTATTTTGTTGAGAATTTCACACAATACTCACAATCTTTGAAATTCATTAAAATTTCAATGAGTGCTCTTAAGTGCTTTTATATATTCGAACTGATAACTCTTGAGTTTTGAATCTGGACCAATGGCCTTTTCTCTTGATTGATTTAGGTGTAGTAAGTGTTAAGTCATTTACAACAAATTACTAAGAATGCAGTTGAAGAAAAAGCATCGCTCTTTTATCAACAATATGCGTTAGATATACCTATCGATTATTTCTTATTCCCTTCACTTACATAGGCATATAATTGTGATTGAACGTCATGTTTTATTTCTGATGGTTGAGATATTCCAATGCGAAATGTTTTGCACTGCTAGATTTTGGAGAAATTTTGGACTCGATTCACCTTTCCTAATCACGAACGACGGCACATTGCTGTAAATTTGAAACAGAGCCAGAACGGAGGTCTTGATGTATTTTATTTAAAAATTATAGCATCCTAGAGCGATAAGGTTTGCACTGCTAGAATCTCCTAGAATCTGTAAAAAATTTCGATTCAGTTTTACTTTCTCGAACAGAAACGCGGCCACATTTCTGAAAATTTGAAACTGGGCCAGAAGATACTCTTATTCTATTCGTAAACTAAACTCATAAACATAGGGCTGCTATTATTTCGTTTGAATTATGCTGATGTAGTTTCTGGCTTCTAGTTGGGTATCCTGAATTTATGGCTGTTTGTTATTATATTAGATAGGATTGATAGATGACTTCAATATATTTTCTAGGTTTTATTATGAAGGAATAAGAGTCGATATGGAAATTGTGAAAATAAAAGACTCAGATGATTAGTAGCGGTAATATGAACCAGTTATTTAGAAGTTTCAATTTAAAGTTCATTCGAAGGCATGAATTGCTGAATACAGAACTTCAGTAATTTTTCTTTGTTTCTCTTGAGAAACGGATGCTAAATCATGGAATTTGTTTTTCAGTTTCAACCTAAGTACTTTTTCTATCTGCTTTGAAAAACAGTTGCCAAGAAACCAATATTCGTGCAAAAACTATATTGTTTCTAGTGACAAGAAGCTTATTTCTCACTTTGAATTATTCATGCACTGTACAAATTATTACTAATGAAAAAATTAATTACATAATTGTGTGAAAATTTTGAAATAAATGTTATTTTCTTCTCATGCTTGGTACTTATCTACTAAATACATGAAGCTCACTGTTTGTATTCAGTTAACTGACATAAACCTATTTTTGTTTGATAAAAACTAAATTGAGATAAATAAATTATATAATGTATAATAACAAACGTATACCTAAGTGCTTAGCATAGAGATATTACAGATAGAGGCGACAAGCCAGCCTGAAACTTGTTCTCGGCGAGGGAGAGAGAGAATCTGAAAGTTAAGCTGTCTCTCTCTAATATCTATCATAGAGTACAGAGTAGACAAGGACACAAAAACCCAGCGATCTCTTTCGCTCCCACTGAGTTTCAAGACTGATGTTGCCACTTACAGAGCGACCTATGGCTTGTCGCCTCTATCTATGATATCTCTATGGTGCTTAGCCGTCTTTGACCTTCGGCCGAAGGCCGCATTTATCTCAAACTGAAGGAAATTCAAAGTTATGAAATTTCGCCAATTTTCGAGAAAATGAATCTATTTTCTGCGCCTAACAGTCAACGCATCAAGCGATCCAGGGTTCAGGAGGTCTCAAGCTCTGAAGGCCATTGGATGGCATTAAGCGAATAGGGGATTACCATAGGCGTAACACGAATCGGTGTTCATAGGCGGTTCTATATTTTCGTGAAGCTATATTTTCATTAATCTATACTATGGTCAATTTAGCTCTTACAAATGTATATTTACTTCATTTCTTCGTTATATTTTATTTCGTTGCAGAAACTATATTGCAGAAATATGATAATATTTTTTTATATTTTTCACGTAGTAGATGTGTTTAATGGATTAATAAGTGATTAGAGTATTCCTATAATATTGAAATGAATTTTTGAAGAATGTGTACCTTCATAAATAAACTATACATCCTCGAGAAAAATATTGAAATTATACAAAATATTACTCGAATTATTGTAAGTGCGATTGTCGAAGTTTCTCGAATATAATAATTTGTTTTTTTCAAGGTTTCATTTAACAGGTTCCACTTGTTTGGCATATATCCGATTGAATTACAGTTTTTGTGGCGCTTCACAAACTTGTATCACACGAGAATTATTGCGTCGATTATCTTCACCTCTCTTGTACATTTGTTGTAATCTTTTTTGCATATGATACACTACGCATGACATACATATTAATCTTGCTGAATGATTGGCTACAAAATTTGAAGAACCTTCTGAAATAAATTGAAACTTCACTAGATTTCAATCCGATTGAGAAATATTGTATTATATTACACAAACAAATTACAATAAATGGATTGTACAGAGGTGAAGATAATCGAAGTAAATAGTGTAATATTTGAAGATTCTCCTAGAAGCAACTGGAAATTGAACGGATGTCAATTCAATGAAGAATTCTTGTATCAAAAAACATTACAAAATAGGAATTATATAACAAAAGTGGAGATAATCGAACTGAATGGTTGAATACTGCAAGATCTTATCGAAGCAATAGGAATTTCACTGGATTTCAATTATATAGATGATTCGTGAATAATATGTAAGACACATTGTAATAGAATGTGTTGTACAACAAAGGTCGAGATAATCGAAATAAATAGGCAAATTTTCATTGAAGATCCTCCTCGGATCAACTGAAAATTCACTGGATTCAGCCCAAAGAAAAATTCCTGTATCATAAGCAAAACATACAACACAAATATGTATTGTATAATACAGAAGAAGATAATCGAAATAAGTGGTCAAATATTTGAATATTCTTCCGGAATCAACTGGAAATTGACCCACGTGGAGATAATCGAACTGAAATTTCGAAAAATGTATTGTATGATGGAGGTGAAGATATTAGAAGCTGTAATTTCGATGTGTAGCAGGATGAGAATCTTCTTGAAAAGTGCGAACGTTTTTTCGATGTCAGATCAAATAAAGGTTGTCGAATAATGTCTAAATAAGGGCACATTTCATTATTAACTACTTCAAGCAATCACACGTAAAGAACAATGAAAGGAAAAGATTCGAAACAAACACATTATTTCAGTTTATACTGTGGTGTGCTATTTGTAAACGATCACGTAATGAACTCAACTGATTTTCATCAATCAAAGTGGGATGTTATAACTGATGAAGATTTTAAATGTTATGTTTCTGAGCATGTATTATATTTAAAATACTTCATAGATCTGGTTATATTGTTGAAATAAATTCACAAAAAAAGATGACGATATTTACTTTATGAGAACTTAGAATTCAGTTTCAGCTAATAAAACAACCAGTGGAACATAT
>JARQZK010005325.1:32500-40118 GCA_030704885.1 Cynegetis impunctata | reverse complement strand
CCCCTTGTCTGCTCTACCTCTTCCGACCACCAGTAGGGTTCTTGCCTTACTCTTCCTCTTGCTGGAATGGTAGTAGCTACCCTATATGCCTCAATTATTCCCTGGTATATCCTTCGCGACTCCATATCGATGTATATTTATCTTATCTTCTCGAGATATATATTTGCTTGGAAACTAGGTTTCCCCAGAGGACCCTGCTGTTTTTGATTACCGCACCGCCCACACTAAATGTGATAAAAGTGTGGTAGGTAAAAGGGTTTATGTGCATCGCTGACCACCCACTTACCCCTTCTCAGAGTACTAATAGAACCCAACATCACGTCTATATACGAGGTTGACTGTCCATGCGAAAACGTAGGGTGCGCAGTATTTGCTGCAGCCCAATCTAGATGAGCAAGCCAGTCTTCAAAGTACCTACCTCTTTAATCTGTAATGGGAGAATTCCATATGTTAGATTTGGCGTTAAGATCACCCAGTACCAAGGACGCTTTCCGATTACCTTCTATCTCTGAAAATAGTTCATCCACAAATGCAGTGAAATTCTGGAGAGGAAAATTTGGAGATATGTATATTGCATATAGACATATATAACCCAGATCGACTACAACATATCCATTTCTTTTGCTTATATTGTGAAATTCTATGTTCTTATTCATGCAGTAGAGGGCCACATCTTCCTTTTTGTCTGCTATCCATCCTTCTGCGCTGCAAAGCTTTTTATTTGACTCAGATATTATCATAATATCTATTCCCTGTCACTGTGCATCTGCAAAAGCCAGGTCATGTGTTTTTTTGGCTCTACCCAGGTTGATCTTTGCGACCTTTAACATTTCGGACGTGTTTCCCTTTTTCCATTTCTAGGAAAATCATCAGAAGACAAACACTCAGAATAAATTAACATACAGCGTACACTCAACCAAATAACCAGACATATATGTATACAGATAAGAAACACTCGCATAAATAAATAAATAAATACTATGTAGATAGTAACACTTTGTACATACACGCTTTTTGTAAATATATAGAACTCTAGCATCACAGGCTTGAATCACACTTGTTTTATCACAGATTGTTCTATCACATCTTCCTAACCAACTGGAGGGATCGGATTTGTCACAGACCAACCTAACACGGATTATACTCGACAAACATCTATTCGGAGATAAAGCTCTGACAACTATAAAATAAATAAAACCTAGCAATATATACCAATCTATAAATAGTCTCTCAATAAATAGGGCTCTATAACGGAACATGAAAATAAATACTCTAAATAAAATCCTACAATATAACACAGCCAAGTTACTATCTAAATCACAGCTAACTCCTGGTTCTCATCGCGTTGTCCTTGCGACTGCACATATATATATATATATATATATATTATAATATATATATATATATAATATATATATATATATATATTATATGTATATACATATATATATATATATATATATATATATATATATATATATATATAATATATATATATATATATATATATATATATAAATATTACAGGGAGGGCTATCCATAACTTTCCACCCCGAATTTTGAGCTTTGGGATAGAAAAACGAAAAAGCGCTCAGGCTGGTCAAGTTTTGTTGAAAGGGGGACAAATAAGGGTCTTTGAATGAGTTTGATATCACTACACCTCTAGCTGCAACCCCTAACAGCTCTCAGTTTTGAATAGGAAAAAGGGGTCGAGCAGCACCTTCAGAAGACAAACACTCAGAATAAATTAACATACAGCGTACACTCAACCAAATAACCAGACATATATGTATACAGATAAGAAACACTCGCATAAATAAATGAATACTATGTAGATAGTAACACTTTGTACATACACGCTTTTTGTAAATATATAGAACTCTAGCATCACAGGTTTGAATCACACTTGTTTTATCACAAATTGTTCTATCACATCTACCTAACCAACTGGAGGGATTGGATTTGTCACAGACCAACCTAACACGGATTATACTAGACAAACATCTATTCGGAGATAAAGCTCTGACAACTATAAAGTAAATAAAACCTAGCAATATATACCAATATATAAATAGTCTCTCAATAAATAGGGCTCTATAGCGGAAAATGAAAATAAATACTCTAAATAAAATCCTACAATATAACACAGCCAAATTACTATCTAAATCACAGCTAATTCCAGGTTATCGCGTTGTCCTTGCGACTGCAGACTCCGCCAGTTCTATGACCTCTGGAGCCGCAATCCAAGCACCTTGGGGCATTTGCGCATCCTCTGACCAGATGTCCAGCATTTCCACAGTTCCTACACAGGTTCTTCCTATCTGAGCCTTTGCAATCTTTGACGAAGTGTCCATCAGCCCAGCATTTGAGACATTTTTTCATTTCTCTGCGTTCTCTAACCTGGACCAAAGATAAGCCCACTTTCACCCTCTTTTTTCCAACAGGGCATCCGCCGCCTTCTGTGAAGTAAGCACAGTCGCCGCCTGCCTGCCACCGCTACTCGGTCTCAGGGCCTTGACCACTAGCTCGCTCACTACGCCTATGGGAATCTCCTCCCGGAGTTCCTCTTCAATTTGGCTCTCTGACATGTCAATGTCGATCCCGTATACATTAATAGCAACCCTATTGTCTTTGGGACCGTACAATCTGACGTTGCCCTCTTTAATCTTGGATTTTACTTTTTCGTATATATTTTTGGACTCTTTGGAGCCTTTTCTCAATTCAACGAGGAGATGACCTTCCTTTGCCCTCCTGAGTCCTTTGATCTCCTTTACTACCTCCTTTTCCGCTCCTATACTCTTTTTAAATTGCTTGACCATTTCGGCATACGTCGTCCCTTCTGACTTTTGGATAACCACTGCATCTTTGCTATGCGTTGCCGCCTTCCTGGGGTCGTTGTCCATTATTTAAGTTTTTTTTTCGTGCAGAAACACTTCTCCGCTATAATCATGTAGCGCATATTCTACAATTTTCCTTTTTTCAGTTATTTCCATATCGGCCTGTATGGCTAGGTGGCACGCACTGTCTCCTCTTATTCTGCCTTTTATATTAAGAAGTGCCCTATATAGGCTCCAGGGTAGATCCTCTTCCTTATTTGGGAGGGCATCTAGATATATATCTCCTTCTTCTTTCACTTGTACTCCTCCAGTCATGGACCACCCTTCGGCCTTTCTAATCACCTCCTCCCCTTCCCTTAGCTTTCCTCCCCGTACGTACTGGTACAGCTTTCTCGAGCTACCAATCAGCTGTCTCAGGTACTTAATCTCCTTGATTTTCGCGGCAGGAGCTAGGACCAGCAACTCTCCCGTGACATCTTGAGAGGTGATGTTTCCACCAGTAAGCCGCGTTCTGAAGGATTCCTCCGGCCATTCTATTCCAATGGTATCACGTAGATTTTCATTATTCATTTCCCTGTTCATGCGCTCTTTAATGATAGACATATTCTGTAGTTTCCTTATGTCTTCGGGGTCTTCGGTTTGGGTGGCAGTAGTGCAGCTCTGCACCGTTCTGTGTGTGTCCTCCTTGACATGACTTAGCTGGTTTTCCTGCCTGTCTAGTTTTTCCTTCAGCTCAGTAATTATGGCTTCTCGTTCCTCCATTTTTTTCTTCAGGTCATCAAGGCTCCTTTGCACGTCCGCTAGTTGACTCTGCAGCTCCTTCAATCTTTCTTCTTGTTCTACCGGGTCATGCAGTTGCGGCGATGACAGAGCCTTCCTTTTTGCTGGTATATGTTCTTCCGGCTCCTGGGTTGTCTCCTCTCCCACAGACTCTATTCTGGATTCAGAGAGATCCATGGACATCCTTCTACGATATCTGTCCTTCTCTTCCATCTCGGCTATTCTTTCTAGCGCTTCGTTCTCTTCTTTTAGGCGGGTTGGAGTGCACATCTCGTCCCAGAACTGCGATGTTAACACCCCCCACAGTGGTGCTTTCGGTCCCCGATGGATTTTCCTTCTTGGGGACTACCTCCTCCACATCCTCTGCCTACCTTGGTTTTTCCTCAATACTTGGACTCTTTCTCCCGGACGTTGTTAACCCCCTTCCTTCCACTGTGCTCACGCCGGCTCTCCTAGCTCGCCCTTCCAGAAATTGGTGTTTTTTTCCCGATCTGGCCTAAGGAGTTTGACCTGTGAATCACGGGCTGCGGAATGTCCCTACTCTTGTCCGTGTTCTTTGCAGTTGTCAGCCCAGTAGCTATATTAGCTGCCCCGGCCTGGGTGGACCGAGGAGCTACGCGGTATGTGGGGGCCCGTGCTGCACCCTGGAACGACCGGAACTGGGTTATCCCCCCCTGCTCCGCCAACTGCGTCTTCTTGTTTTTTCTTCATGTCCATTTTTTGTTATTGGGGGCAGTGCTCCGCACACATACCCCGGTCCAGGTACATAGCGGTCATCGTCCATGTGTCCATCCTAGGAACGGGAAAGGAAAAATAGGATGGGAAGGGATGAGGTAAGTATAGAAAAAAGAGGATGCCTGCTAGCCCTCGGTTAACCTAATAGCGTCGGAGGAGGAACACTGGGAAAAATATTGTCTTAAGGAAATAGCACAGACTGGGACTGGCCACAACCAATTTTCGAAAATGCGTGAACAACACCTAACTGAAATAATGTCAGAAATTTTCTGAACATACATGATTTCCCCAAAATGTCAAAAAACATATAACTTGCTAATTCTAATGATGTTTTTTGGTGCTAATCGAAGAAATTTATCAACGAATAAATGACAGTTTTTGTGATACTTATAATACATTTCTTTTCAATGAACAAGATTCGTAAATACTCACCGATAATATCATTCTCTTTAATTTGAGAATTGCCTCCATCGTCGTTATTCGCTTTTATAGCGTTTTTGGAATCGTCCTAAACACAAACGAACTGACAATCAGCTTTATCGGTGAACTAATGTAATTCTGTAATTCACCAATTCATATTTCACTAAAGTTATCAGTGAAATATGTACTTACTCTCTTCAGGTCATTATTTCCATTATTTTGATCTTGATTCGTCGAGGTCATTAAATCAACTTTTTTTAACCACTTATCAAGAGTCGACATCTCAGTTTCTCAATTTCCTTGCAAGTAGCAAGTGACTGAATGACGAAAGTTTAACAAACGAGAGTAAACAATAAGTAAACGTCAGTAAACAGATTGACACAACGAAACATGTAAGCAGCTGACTGCAATACAATTCGATACAATCCAGTAGTTGGCAGCACATGTCTTATGTTGAAAAGGCGCGTTGATTCTGATTTCAAATAAAATACGCGTCTTCTCAAAATTGACGTTACGAAAAAAAAAATTCTTTTGCATTCTACGCGTTTCTCTTACACTACAGTAGGTTCCGAGTCGTCTTTACATATAATGTTTTTAGACTGGCGCATGCATGTATGTCGGAAGAGAAGCGGTTGGGTGGGTGTTGGTTTGGTGTTTGAGGAGATATTTTTCTTTTGGCCACCTTGTGAAAAATCCTTAAAAAATGCCCTCATCATCTGGGTACATTTCTGAGCAAAAAAAACACTAAGCTTTCCATAAATTGAAACTTAAATCCTTTATAAAAGCCAGCCAACTACCATAGGCTTTTCATGATTGATGGCGTTACAGATATGAAATTGAACCTTTCTCTTGTGAAATAGATATTTATCCAAAAGCTTAACCTCCGGTCGTAAATTTAGTGAGGACAACATTGCAGTGTACTTTTATTGGAAAGTGCTTTTAGTTTTCAAATATTCTGTTTGTTACTAATTTTCAATAAGACCATTGTTGGCACATAGTCGCATCCTGCTGACATTTTGAAAACAGAAAATTTGTATCCGGCAAATTTCCGTAGATTCGTGTTGGGGAAGTTAATATTAAAGTTCTCTCGTCGAGCGTCCCCCAAATTTAGTGTCGGTTGGTTTTTTATTATCAACAATACAGGTGCAAAATCAGTTTTTGTGAATTTCCGAAAAAACTATGCATCATATGAAAAAGTGATGCACAGACAAAGAATGTCCAATCAAAAGACCAATAAAATGAGCCTCGATAGATCAAAATCAGACAATTCTTTCAAAAGCTATCGCAAAAAAAACGTGGTTTTTTAGCTTTATTTTCAATTGTTTATAGGGTTGTTGTTATTTATTAACAGGCAATTAGTACTTCCAAAAGTAATGAGTCTTAACGTATCGAAAAGTGTGCGAAATATGAGCGCTGTGTGATTAATAGTTTTTGCAAAATCCTATTTATTTATCCCGTTCCACTAATTATGCAACAACTTTAAATCTTTGTTGTGAGAAACTGGCCAGAAAAAAAGGTTTTATAGCCAGGTCATTTTGAAGGTAAGTAGCTGAATTAGACTTCTAATTTCGCAGAATTTTATTTTTTTGCCGAAAACCCTTTTAAATTTAATAAACAAGTAACTACCAAAATATAGTAGCTTTTTTTTTATAAAAATTTAGTATAACTTGGAAACTATTCACGTTAGTGAAATGAAAGGCGCTGGAATCGAATGCCCGTTAAAAAACACGCTTTAAAAAAAAGTTGCTAGGCCCTTTTGGGCCCAAGTTAGCCCTTTATTTTCGTTGAATCGCGAAGTAAATAGTTATGAACAATTGATTATATCTTCGAAAGGGCTCGTTATTCCAAAAAAATGACACGAGAGAAAAAGTATTTTATTTATCCCAATAAGCTTTAAATTTAATTAAAATTTTCAATTTTGCAATTTTTTCGTTAAATCGCGAAGTAAATAGTTATAAACAAAAAATTGCATAATTGAAAATTTCAATTGAACTTAAAGCTTATTGGGATGAAAGAAAATACTTTTTCTCTCCTGTCATTTTTTGGAATAACGAGCCCTTTCGAAGATATAATAAATTGTTTATAACTATTTACTTCGCGATTCAACGAAAATGAAGGGCTAACTTGGTTCCAAAAGGGCCTAGCAACAGTCAGCCCGATGCGACTAACAAGCCAGTCGAATCATATAGCTTCCGCTCAGAAGAACTAAATCTAGCCGAATTTAACCAACTGGATCCTTTATAACAAGCGAAACTGTCGCAGCAGGGTCAGCCGTGCGAACCGTGCAGCAGTGAACAGTCAGACTAAGCGCGGTTTCACACGTATCGGTTGAGACCCAGACGATATCGGGTAGACGATCGTCTGGTATTATATGGTATGCGTCCTCTGACACGTATCGGACGATAGCCGCGAGTCGGACGATAACGGTTAGATGTCGGGCGCGCTCACTGCAAGACCGGCAGTCGGCCGATTCATGGGACATTACACTAAATGGGAGCTTTCACACGTGTCGTGCGGCAGTCGTCCGGTTGCTCGATTGCAGCGTTGCCGTTTGTAACATAATTTCTCCTACAAAATTTTCTCGAAAATAATCGATAATTGTAACATAATTTTAACCAACAGATTTTTTGACTACTATAATATAAATAACTATGAAATATACCTGGCACTAACCTCGATATGTGTAATTCTAAAAAAAGGCTTTGGTTTGGATTGTGTGTGCAGATCATCGCTACCCAATACCATATGTAGTACTCAATTCTATAGGACAAAACGCTAGCAATATATAAGGACAAGATTGCCACGAAAAATGCCTGGCGATATGTGTGCATGGACACTCAAAAATA
>JARQZK010005325.1:20000-27500 GCA_030704885.1 Cynegetis impunctata | reverse complement strand
AGTTATACTTCAGAATGTTATTTATTATTTTTTTAATTTGTTTTAGAGATGGATTTATTAGGAAAATTGAACAAAGTTTCTTTCCTAGAGAGGAAATCAAAGAAGAAGTTATCCGATCTGATTATCGAGGAGCCCTACAGAATATATGAGGCAAAAATAATTACATCTGTTTACCGTTTCTTAATACAGATGGTACAGTCTACTACCAAACATAATGCTGGAGGAATTTGATCTTGAAAATAAATTCAAAGCGCTGGAATAAACCATTCAGTATATTTGATATTTTCTTAATGCTATACCACCCCTCTTCGAATCAAAAAAAAATTGTCGTTTTTCTCTCTGAAATGCGATGATTTTTTTTTTTGCTAGTCATTTCTGTGACCAATATTTACAAAAGCATATTCTTAAATATCTACTCATGTACATAAACTGGGCTATTATAAAGCGCGCTATAGTATCTACAACTAACCTAAATAATCCTAGATTCTAATTTTAACTACTGATCTAACATAACTAGTCTTATTTAACTCTGTTTCTATTCTAGCTAACCTATTCTAACTTATCCGAACTAACCTATTTCTATCCGAACTAACCTATTTCTATCCGAACTAACCTATTTTGCTCTATCCTAGCCTATTCGATTATTGACTAACCTATACTTAAATCTACCTTTGCTTAGTTTCACTAGAAAACTCCTAAATACAATCAGAGCGTCATCAATTGATGATGATGAGGGAGGGTATTATTCATAATGAACGCAAAAAAAAGGAACGATAATTCGAATTCAATCAACTCGAAGAAGTCACGATACGGAAACATCGGAATTAGAACCGAAATAAGGTTTCAAATCCTTAATGTGCCATTTGCCATCAGGCAACCCATCTAAATTTTCCAAATAATAACACAAATTCGAAGCTTTCTTATGTATTTTACGCAACACATATTTGGGTGCCAACTTAGACGAAAATTTCTTTGCAGCATCAGAAAGGACTTTATTACGACGCCAAACCTTCTCATCTACATTGAAGGAATATTGTTTTCGACGTAAATTATAAGTCTTGGCGTTTCTATTATAAGCTTTATGGAGTCTTTTTTTGATATAAAAAATACCAGCCAGTGGTTCAATATTTTCAGCATAAATATCCCTATTTTCAGGTAATAATTGAATACCGTCGGTAGACTTTATTTGTCCATAATAATCGCCCCTAATAGGAACGTTTCGTCCAAAATTCAATAAAACCGGGGTATACCCTGTTACTTCATGTTTTGCGGTATTCAAAGCAAAGGCAATTTTTTGAATGTCTTTGTCCCAGTCGCAATGATTCAAACCTTCGATGTAACAACGAATAGTTGTCCCTATTGTTTGATTCGTTCTTTCTACGAAATCACATTGAGGTGAACAAACGGCAGTATACCAAATCTTCTGGACTTTATAAGATTCAGCCAGTTTCTTCATAGTACGGCCGGCAAATTGAACACCGTTATCCGAAATAATAAATTGTGGGACTCCAAACTTTAAGAATACATCTGATTCCAAAAATTTAACTATGTTCTCTGCTGTTGCTTTTCGCATAGGGTGCAGTATAACATATTTAGTAAACCAATCCGATATAACCAGTAAAAATGTGTTACCACGTTTTGATCTGGGAAATGGACCCATTAAGTCCAAAGCAATGACTTGCCACGGAAAACTCACATTTTTCTCCTTTCCCATTGAACCTAGTCCGGGCTTGTTGTAAATTTTTTGAGCTCCACAAATTTTACACTGACGGATAAACTTAAGAATATCAAACCTCATTTTAGGCCAATAATAAAGTTCACTGATTCGGGCGAATGTTTTATAGAAACCTAGGTGCCCGCAGGTTGGGGGATTGTGAAAGGATTTTATCATTCCATTGCGCTCGCTTTTCGGTATGACGGTTTTCCATTCAGAAACATTCGACTGAACTGGAACATGAGATGGAACTAGTTTAAAAAGAGTTTCATTTTCTACTTTCCATTGCGGATATTTTTGAGGACTATCTTGGATTTGAACACGCATATTACGATACCAATTATCTAAATTCTCTTCGTTAATTGATATTAGATACACTTCACTAGACTCATGAATACGACTAAGAAAATCGGGAACTACATTATTTTTACCCTTTCGGTGTAGTAATTCAAAATCAAACTGCCTTAAACGAACTGCCCACCGTGCCAATCTTCCTGAGGGGTTTGATAATTTATTCAACCATAATAAAGAATAATGGTCTGTTATAACTGTAAATCGGACTCCTTCGACATAAGGTCTAAATTTTTCAAGGCAGAATAACAGAGCTAATAGTTCTCGTTCAGTTACCGAATAGTTTCTTTCGGCTCGGAAAAGAGAACGGCTTGCATATGCTATAACTTTTTCACTGGTGTCATATTGTTGTGTTAGCACACCACCAACGCCAGTAGTGGAGGCATCACTCTGTATAGTGAAAGGACGGTCGAAGTCAGGAGATGTAAGTATGGGCGAAGCTACCAAAGCGTCTTTGATTTTTAGAAATGCCTCTTCTGCTTGAGGTGTCCATTCAATCGCTTGACGTTTTTTTCTACCCTTTATCAAATCATTAATTGGAGATAATAAGGTCGAAAAATCTTTAATGAAACTTCTATACCAAGAACACATTCCTATGAATCTTTTAATTTGCGTAGTGGTATTTGGGCGAGGAAAGTTCACCATACACGAAACTTTATCAGGATCGGTTTTCAAGCCATGACTGTCAACAACATACCCCAAATATTTTATAGAATTTCGAAAAAAATGACATTTATCCAAGTTAACCGTCAAATTCGCCCTTTTAAGACGATTAAGTACTTCCCTTAAGAGTTCAACATGTTCTTCGAAAGTGGACGAAATAATTATTATATCATCTATATAGACAAAAATTTTATTTTCAAATTTAGGGCCGAAAATTTTATCAACAAGTCGCTGTTGTGCTTGTGCACTGTTTCTCAAACCAAAAGGCACAACAGTGAATTGAAATAGACCTCTACCGGGGACACTGAAAGCAGTTTTTTCTCTGGATTCCGGATCTAAAGGAATTTGCCGAAAGGATTTTCTTCAATCTATACTAGATATGATTTTTGTTCCAGTAAGGCCGCTAAGAATACGATCTATACGAGGAAGTGGATAAGAATCGTGTTTGGTGATCTCGTTAAGCTTACGGCCGTCGAAACAAAATCTATATTCGTTATTCTTCTTTTTGACTAATAGAACGGGACTAGACCATGGTGAATTCGAAGTTTCAACAACGCCTAACTTCAACATTTCGTCTAATTCATCGTTCAATATTTTCATCATATATGGAGATAAAGGATATTGTTTTAACCGAAAAGGTTTCGCTTCCCCAGTGTCTATCATTAACTGAACTTCATTTGTCCTGCCCAAATGATCTTTACTGCTAAATTCTTTGAAAGCCAATAACAGATCATCAGCAATAACTTGTTGTTCCGAATTCAGACATTCTACACTACAAGTTACAACCTTGGAATTATCTAACGAACTCAAAGTATTTGAAGAAATATTGTTTTGTTGAACGTCCCATCTACCTTTAAGATAATCAATCTTGATAGCGAATTTGCGACAGAAATCACTTCCAAAAATAAAGTCGTGACTGAGACTAGGAACTACTAAAGCTTCTACAATATGGCACTGACCATTAATTACAACAGGTAAATGAACTAAACCGACGACTTGCTGTTTCTTATCATCAGCAGTAACCACAAAATTTTTACGACAAGGAAATATTTTTAAATTCAAAGGTTTCAACAATTCGCCGCCACCCTTACCGACTATTGTTACGTTAGAACCTGAATCTAATAAACCAACAACCGGAGAATCCAATATTTTTACTTCTATGAACGGTCTGTTATCAAATTTTTGTTCACTGAAAAGTGATGAAGTTCGATTATTAACAAATGCGAAATTATAAAAGTCTCGTACTCTAATTTTCCAATCTACTTTATCGAAACGATTTAAATTCGACCAACCGGCCCCTAGAGAATTATTTTGGGATGATCTATTGGCCCTAAAAGACATCCTATCATCTGGTTTTTTGAGCAAGATTTACAACTACGAATAGTCACATTAGGTGAACCACAACGATAAAAAAATTTTGACCTTTTGAATTTACAATCATTGTAGTAGTGACCTTTTTTATGACAGTTCCAACATTCGATTTTATTTATACTTTTGACACTTTTGTTAACATCATGAGAAGAATTAGGACAAACAGAGGAAACCTGGCTTGAATCAGCTTTATATTTACTATGTTGACTACTATCGTTTTTGCTGAATACAGTTCGGCGCTTTGTACTATCTTTTCCGAGATTTTCTTCAAATGATTCAATTATCAGAAAGTCGTCATCCTCTAAACGTTTCATTAATTTATAAAGTTCAGGAATAGTAGGCGTTTCTATAGTTGCAATGGCCTTTTTGTATGCCGGAAGTAGGTTTTTACGCAGATATTTGAGTTTGGTGGTTTCGGCGGCAGGACGTGCCAAACGGTTGAATAGTTCATTAATTTTTGCGAAATATATCGTAACACTGTCGTTTCGTAATTGACTACGATTTCTTATTGTTTCCCATAGATCATCGTCGTGATAAGGTGATTGAAAATCTCTCTTAAGCAAATCGACAAGTGAATCCCAATCTTTAACTTCAGAAACAGCTTGACGGAACCAACACAAAGCATCCCCTACAAATAAGTCTCTAGCTGAATCGAATAATTCACATTTATTTACATGGCGTGCTTTCCTTAATTCTTCTACATTCTCAAGAAAGATAGTTAGTTTATCTTTGTCACCATTAAATGTTTCTCCCCACTTATATAAAGGAATAGATTTAAAATTCGAAGAGGATGGAAAATTATGAACAGTATTAAGATTCAAAGGATTATTCATAGAATCATTCACCGGCGGTAACTGATTACTAGTATTTGCTGAAATTTTATCATGGATATCAGCCTCAAGCGCTAAACATGTCGCATACGATTCGTTCTTGAACTCTCTACGCAACGCAATATTTTCATCGTCATCAACTAGAGGTAAGCGATTGATACGATCTGTGACATGCGCAAGACGCGATTTAACTCTTTTGAAAACGGAATCTGTACTTGATCCTTCAAAATCGACAATCAATGACGTAATAGATTCGAGAGTGGTATTAATTTCTTGGACTTCAACTTCAAAATCAAAACCAGGGTCTAATAAGTGCAAAATTTCTCCAGCATTCTGTCTAGCTAACAAACGTTTCAAAATTTTTCTTTTGTCATCTTGAGATCTATTTGATACAACTCCTCTAACTCGAAGTTCATAATTGAGTTCGTTTAACAAAAGATGAGTTGGATTCATTATATGAAAAATTATAAAATATTATAGTGAACAAAAACAGATAAGCAATTCAGCTGATATAGCAATAACAACCTAAATATACATGTACAGTCAGCAGCAAAAAAAATATTATCGAAAATTATATAAATATAATATAGAAAACCAGAATAAATCAATATAGAAAACCATAATCAATCATAAATACATTCAAAGATAACAGAAATTGTGTAAATATGAATATTCAAAAAATTATTTCTCATAATATAAGAATTCAGTGATTCATCCAAAAAATTATTGATAACAATGTAATTTTAAGCAGGCCCCACGTTGTGGGCGTCAAATTAGTGTAACGTAATTTTCACTTGATCATACAGTTACAAGGCGAACGACAGCTGTTCGCCGGAGAGCAATAATGGGTGTGAGTTTTTTTTCTTTTAATAACTGATTCTGAATTGTATTGAACACTGATTTAAATAAAATTTTATTTTATGAAGGCGCCAATTAGTTTGAGTCTAATTAAACTGATTTCATTCGTGTTAAACTAATAAACTCACGAATGACAAAAAAATATGATAAGGAAATAATACAATAAATGGTGAACTGAATCTCTTTACAACTGAGATATATTTATTTTCCTGATGTTCGGAAACAGTATTGGTACTCACTTTGAACAATGGTTACTATAGAATGTTGGTGGAGACATTAATTCGGAGATGGTGATGTCTTCGACTTTTACAATTGATCCAGTAATCGAAATGAAATTTGAAATCTTCTTCTAAACAACGACGTGAAAATTGACCGGTATCGGGCGTTAGCTGGATACTCAAAGTTTTCAAGTATGTGGAAGTCAAATAGAAAAAAAAACCCTGTGAAGCGATTCACAAAAATTTAGTGAAAATACAAAATATCGTCTTGACACTCACCTTTAAGAAAGGGTTTTTCTTTAAAGCACAGTATTCAATATCAATAATAGAATAACGAGAAACTAATTTTATTCGTACAAATCCTCTAAAGAGACTATGATATTGATTCGTTATTATTATATTCTCTATAGCATACGAAAACTCGAATTAATTCTTGAAATAGACAAAGGATTTCACTTACTCGTTTCGCGATAAGTTTTTATACATAGTTTTTTTTGTTAAATGCGCAACCGTCTCGAAATCAACATCTCCCCAACTTTTAATTGTACAGACCTCTGTAATACAAGTGTAAATGTTTCGATCTAATTACCGTTTCTTAATACAGATGGTACAGTGTACTACCAAACATAATGCTGGAGGAATTTGATCTTAAAAATAAATTCAAAGCGCTGAAATGAACCATTCAATATATTTGATATAATTGATTTAATGCTACAACTTCAGAGTAGACAGAAAACAGTACGGTTGGTGGAGTAGGCAGGTTGAGACCACGCAATCGTATTATCTCCGATTCCTCCTAATTCGATTCGTGGAGTAGGCAGATTGAGGCCACGTATCTGAATTATTCTCCTTTCTAATTCTCCTGAAGATGGTTTCGCAAAAGGAGCCGAAACGTCGAGATTTTTCAAATCTTTTACGCGGTTCATCCCGAGAACCAAGTTTTTCAAATACTTCCGACCGCGGAAATCTTTCTGAACATATATATATATATATATATATATATATATATATATATATATATATATATATATATATATATATATATATATATATATATATATATATATATATATATATATATATATATATATATATATATATATATATATATATATATATATATATATATATATATATATATATATAGGTTGTCCCAGAAATCAACGTCAATCCGAAAACTGGCAATAGGCCAGGTCGTGACAGTTACTAGAAGAATATTTAAAAAAATCTTGGTCATGTACTTTTCAAATTTTATGGATTCAAAAATAAATCTCAGAAAGTGACACCTTATGATGATCTTTCAAGTCCTGTGACTTATAAATATTAACTTTCCGTTAGTTTGTTTTCTGTGACTTTACCATGAATAACCCTTCTGTAAATTACAGTTAAAAGTTGAAACTACCTACCTCAGTTTTAAATAAATTGTTAGATTTTTACCCAACATTGAATTCAAAATTATTACATCACCCAACTTTAACCGCGTGTAGTGTAAAAA
>JARQZK010005325.1:0-7500 GCA_030704885.1 Cynegetis impunctata | reverse complement strand
TTTCGTTAGTAACTCGTTAGTAACTGATTGTAACATCAGAATTTTCGTTTGTACCTCAAGGAAACTGATAGAAAAACACCGCATTCCGCGGGGTGCTAACTTCACGGGCACCCACTTTTCAATTTTTCGAGGAGAACAAAACACAGTTAGAAACTCCATCGTTAGTATGTATTTGTAACATAAATACTTTCATTTGTAACCTTACCTTGAATAAGAAAACGGCACCCCTAAAATGCGAAGTTAGTACCCATATTTTCGAAAATGAAAAAATTTGTTTTCGCATTAGTTAGTAACTGGTTAGTAACTATTTGTAACACAAAAATTTTCGTTCGTACCTAACGTATAAACGCGATAATGGGGAAAATCACGCCCTTCATATGCGAAGTTGACACCCACATTTTCGAAAATGAAGAAAATTTTTTTCGCCTTTGTTAGTACCTCGTTAGTAACTATTTGTAACGTCAAAATTTTTGTTTGTAACCTTACCTGAAATGAAAAAACGACACCCCCAAAATGCGAAGTTAGCACCCACATTTTCGGAAATGAAGAAAACTTTTTTCGCATTAGTTAGTAACATGCGTTAGTAACTATTTGTAACATCAAAAGTTTTGTTTGTAACCTAACCTGAAATGGAAAAACGACATCCCCAAAATGCGAAGTTAGCACCTATATTTTCTGAACTAGGGAAAAATGTTTTCGCATTGGTTAGTAACTGGATGTTATATTATTGTAACACAAAAATTTTCCTTTGTAACTAACGTTTAAATACTAAAATGGGAAAATCACGCCCCTAAAATACGAAGTTAGCACCCACATTTTCTAAAATGAGGAAGATTTTCCTCGTATTGGTTAGTAACTCGTTAGTAACTATTTGTAACATCAAAATTTTTGTTTGTAACTTTACCTATAATGGAAAAATTACATCACTTGAATGCGAAGTTTTGGATCTATATTTAGATCTGAAAGTAGTTACATAACTTGTTCTTAAGTATTTCCTCAGACATAGAAGTAAACACATCCAAATACTCAGGCACTAATCACTACATTACCTGTAAATAAGTGAATCTATTCTTTCCAATTGAACTACTGGAACTCAAATTCAAATATACATGACTTATCATTATATCCTTAGTAATAATGGATTATCAACTAAAATTCAAACATGAGTGAATTATCATTATACTCTTATTAATAATTTAAACAATAAATTGTTGAAATTTGTTCAGTAATTTCGATGTAATTTTGAGTATACCATACCGCTGTTATCATCATTGAAAACAAAGCATAGTAAATCTCACATTTCATATTCTAAAATTTTCAGATTTCTTAATAAAATATTTAATTGATAAAAGGTCATTCGAAGGCGCATGATAATAAGTTATCAAGCTTAGTTGCTTAAACTTACGAGAACGACGCTCTTCAAATCCAAAGACCATTTTGTCATCCGCAATTGATCTGCCTTACTAATATAGTAGAATAGGTACAACCGCAATTTTGATGTTACAAACAGTTACTAACGAGTTACTAACAAATGCGAAAAAAAAATTCATTTTCGAGAATGTAGGTGCTAACTTCGCATTTTGGAGGTGTCGTTTTCTCATTTCAGGTAAGGTTACAAACAAAAATTTTGATGTTACAAATAGTTACTAACGAGTTACTAACTAATGCGAAAAAAATTTTCTTCATTTTCGAAAATGTAGGTGCTAACTTCGCATATTAGGGGCGTGATTTTCCCATTATAGTGTTTATACGTTTGGTGTAAACGAAAATTTCTGTGTTACAAACAGTTACTAACCAGTTACTAACTAATGCGAAAAAATTTCCTCCATTTTCGAAAATATTGTTGCTTTCTTCGCTTTTTGGTGATGTCGTTTTCCTATTTCAGGTTAGGTTACAAAAAATTTTCTTCATTTTCGAAAATGTGGGTGTCAACTTCGCATATAAGGAGCGTGATTTTTCCCATTATCGCGTTTATACTTTATGTACAAACGAAAATTTTTGTGTTACAAATAGTTACCAACCAGTTACTAACTAATGCGAAAACAAATTTTTTCATTTTCGAAAATATGGGTGATAACTTCGCATTTTAGGGGTGCCGTTTTTTCATTCAAGGTTAGGTTACAAACGAAAGTATTCATGTTACAAATACATACTAACGATGGAGTTTCTAACTGTGTTTTGTTCTCCTCGAAAAATTGAAAAGTGGGTGGCCGTGAAGTTAGCACCCCGCGGAATGCGGTGTTTTGCTATCAGTTTCCTTGAGGTACAAACGAAAATTTTGATGTTACAATCGGTTACTAACGAGTTACTAAAGAAAGCAAAAAAAATTTCTTTCATTTTAGAAAATGTGGGTGCTAACTTCACGGACACTCGACTTGGGCGTATTTATGAAGAACCTCTAATGGGTATATCTTCTTGAAACCATTAGTTATAGCACATTTGGAAGTTATTTTCGCCAGCTTTGGTATACTATGGGAAATGGAACCTGCGGCACATTATTCTTCTATTAATTCGTTATCTATCGAGATTATACTTCCATCTTCGATTTGAAATAGGTCCTTTTGAGGGTAGATTGGTATACGGCTACATTGATCCTTAAGTGTAGCTAGTACATGTGCAAGGCATTCTGTTGGTTTGGTCATGTAATCTTGTTTTCCAATGTACAAGTTTTCTACTTGTTGGACTATCTCGGTACTCCATATAATTTTCTTGTTGAGTGTTAATCCATAGGATTGAAGGTGGGGTACACTGGTATTTTGGAAAGGTAAGTTGTATATTTTGTACAGGTCACATTCAATTTTTTGAAAAATAGGAATAGTGATACTGAAAAGAATATTAAAATCTTTGATAAATACTCTAATGGTGCATGCTGCATAATAATCGCTCAAATGTGTAACAGGCAGCAGTTTCTCTCTTTTCAGAACTTCGTTAAACGTTGATAGCGGCAGAATATTCTCGTGTAATAAATGCAGAAGTGCGAAACTAATAGCACTTTCTATTTCATTTAATATAATAGATACTTCCTGTGAATGGAGAGTTATCAAATTCATTCTCAAAGCCACATTTTGGGAGTCTCTTAATTGATTAGTTTTCTTTATTAAGAAATTGATAGTGTCGACATATTTTGACAGTGTACCTGAAATTATTTTCAGTATTTTCCGATCATTTGCTATAAAAGCTTTTTCATTTTCCCTGATAGCATCGAAATATTTTTGATATAAAACATCATCATCTAAGGTACCAAATAAAAATTTTGAAAATGTTGCTCCAATATTTAGCAGTCCTTTCCGCGTACGAAATTTTTACGTTATTATATTATTTAACGTTCTTTCATTTCGGTTTACAGAGGCGTTGGCCATAACGAGATAGTGAACGGCTATCTCATACGTAGTATTTATACTTTCAGATATTATTTCACTCTGTTGTTCAATTAATTCGGATATTTTCGAAACGTCATAATGGTATAAAAGGTATTTGGCATGATCGGCCACGAATATTTTTCCTAAATTAATGGGTAGTAGATTATGTTTCATATCTTGAAAAGTGAGCGTGTTGACTTCGGCGAGCGTTATTAGAAAGAGAATACGTACAGGGGTCATCTGAAAATAAGAAAACCAATTAGTGTTTTCTTTGTTTAATTTTATGATAAATGTGTTGATTCCGAGGATTCTTTATTTGAATGTCGCTTATGATATAAACGGGGACTTTTTTGAATGGTTCTTTGAGTTTAGATTGAAAAGAAACTTTCAGGAAAGCATCTTGATCTTCGTTTAGGTCTTCATTTTGTTGACGATTTTGATTGAGTTTATCAATGTTAGTTTTATTTTTACTTTGAGCCTCTTCGACTACTAGTTTTATTTCTTCAATATTTTCGCGATAAGTTTTAATGTAATCCGCAATTTCTTCGTTAATAGTTTTCTCTATAGGCATAGAATAATTCAAGTCTCCTTTTACAATTTGCATGGGAGTATATTCTAGATTTGAATGTATTGAATTATTGTAGGTCATGATGGCTCTTTTTATTCGTGCTGCTAAAGGTAATATTTCTGATGAAAGACATCTTAGTTGTTCTATCAGTGTGGAATGGAATCTCTCGATAGGAGAATTTGAATTCGGGTTTAAATTAGTGATATAATGCAATGAGATGTTGTGTGTATCGCAGAAACCTTGTATTATTTGATTTTTAAATTCTGTTCCGTTGTCGCAAGTGATTCGTTCGGGAACTTCGTTATTACTGATAAACATAATTAATTTGTCCATAATTTCATTAGCAGTTTTATGAACTAAGGGGTAACACTGTGTGAATTTAGAAAAGGAATCTATTATAGTTAGACAGGTAGTGTTGTCTACCTTGTAAGTGTCTACATATAGGTGAGGAAATGGTTTCGAGCCAATTGGCGTACTTTTGAATATTAATTTGGTCGGGGTACGTTCATATTTGTTCTTTTGACAAATTTCGCAATTATTTATGTATTTTTGAACACTTAGTCTAGGTTAGGCCAATACAATTTTCGTTTGAGGGCTTCAACATTTTCTTGCATGCCGCGATGCCCAGATTTGGAAATATGGTACATCCCAATTTTTTCAAGCTGATCTGGTTCTTTCTCTACGTCTTCCACAAGAACGCTTGAGATTCTGAGTTTGAATGCTTTTGCTTTGAAATTATTTTGTAATAGTTGTATAAAAGGTATTTGTATTTCTTGGTGTTTGAAAAACAAACAGTACGCTTTTTCAGGTGACAAATTTTCACGAATGAATTTTATGAAATCGTCATTTTCGCTGACGGATACTATCATACGATTACGATTTTTGAAGAGCTTTAATCGTTGAACTGAATAAGATTTAGAAGTTTTAATAAATACGACTTGATTTTTATAGTAATTAAGAGGTTGATCTGTATATGGCAACTCTAACGTAAGATTTTCAAGGTTGCTGTGCACGATTTCAGGTTGCGTTATTTCCTCTGTGTTATCTTGAAAATTCTTGAGAACAATATCTAATTATTCGTTACTCATACCTAAGTCGTCAGCATTTATGTTGGGAAGCATAGAACTAATTTCGTCTTCTGAATTGTTTATTTCGTTTGCTCCTTGTAATTGAATACGCGATAAAGCATCTGCGTTGTTCATGGATAAGCGTGATAAACCTATTGAGTAAGATAATTTTTCAGGAATCACTTTTTGAAAATATATGGGTATTCTACAATTTTCACCTATTAAAAAATTATTCTGTAAGTCAATAGTAAAATTATTTTTTCTTAAAAATTCAAAGCCTACAATACCATCATACTCAGTATGGAATTTGTAAATTACGAATGGAAATTCTTTTCTCAAACCAAAGGAGTCCACGGAAAATAAAACTTTCTCATGACTCTTATCGTGTCCGTGAGGGTTAATTAAATCAATGTCTTCTGGAGATGAGGTATGCTGTTATAAGCAACCTTAGTATCTATCATGCAGACAGTACATCCGCTATCTAAAGTGTAATTTGCATTTCGGATATTCGATTGCGATGTAAGGCAAGCAATTTTTTTCGATTTTGTCATTTACAGAGTTTATGTCAATTGAGTTTCCGAGGCCTTTATCTAAAATTTTTCACAATCTTCTTTATTGGCATCAAAATTTTCGTGTGAAGGACCGTTGTCAAATTCGTGATTTTCATCTACATTTTCTTCGCTATTTTCCGCATCGAGATTAGTAAGTTCTTCGGATATGAAATTATTCCGTGTTTGACTCATATTTTGAAAATGATTATAGCGTTGATTTTGATATTGATCACGCGGTATTTGCGAACTACCTGTCGTTTGACGTCTTTAAGCTGTTGGGTTTACAGAAACAGTCGACATAGGAGTCGGTCTATTACACGCCACATAATTATTATTTGGTCGAAAAACGTTTGTTTTAGGTGTTTTCTTGTTATTTCTTCCGAAAACCTGACTGTTCGTCGAATATTGTCTTTGCGGTAGTATTGTTCTTTGTTTTAAATTAATAGGTTGAGAAGGAAACTTTTTCGGAGGTGCAATCACTGGTTGTTTCCATGTTCTCATCAAATCTAGTTGTGATTTTTGAGACATATAATTCTCTATAGTATGTACTGTTAAGTCAAACGTAATATGCGGAGTAGTCAATAAAGCAGTTTGTAGATCTATTGAGACATTACTTATGAGGACGTTTTTTGCTAAGTCTGAAACTAGTTGGTTATGTAATAATTTCAGATCTTGGTCTAGAGTAGGTTCTGCGTCAATTCGGTAATTAATTCGGATTTTATAATTTTCAACTAACTGAATGAAATCTAGAACGTCTTCATTGGGTTTATTGTGCAGAAATTGGAGCTGATTTTTAAGTAAATCGAGATTGACATGATCATCAAATTTGTTCAATAAAAATGTTTTTATACCGATCCAAGTATTTGGTACATTATATGATCGAAACTCGGCATTTGCTTCTTCAATTAATTAGCTTTTAATGACAGCCAAACAATATGATTTCACTATCTAGTCTTCGTTAGAAAATTGCGTAAGATATTCTTCGCACGAATTCAAGAATGAATTCAACTCGGCTTGTGTTCCTGAGAATTTTGGCAATAGAGATCCAAACTCACGAGCTATCATCAAGCAGTTACCTTCAGCCATTTTAACTTCAGACAATTTAGTTTTTTTCTTTCTTGAATCTAAATTCAATCTATTCAACGAGTCTGCCAAAGAATCAATGATGAAAGTCAATTCAAAATAATAAAAATTCAAAATAAATTCTTAATCTTCTAATGACCAGCTACAACTATTTGTTATAGGGAGTCTGTAGGTTTTGGACTGAAAACCACGGGAAAAACAGGAAGTTGATTAACTACTGCAACTTACGTTCTGATCTTTATTCCAAAGTGGAGTCCTTGGCGCTACCCTTGACTATGCACTTTGTTGATTTCTTCAATAGTCAGTTGAACTCAGGACCGGTACTGCCTAATTTTGCCGTCACTGTGAGATAACAACTGAGCTCATGTGTTTTAAAGTTCGGGTTGCTCTTAAGAATTGATATTCACTTAATGCACTTCTTTTCACGAAGGATTAATGAAGCAATCCCATCCTCGTCGCCAATTATATTTTTCAACACGATGTCACTACTTTGAAAAATAACGATTTTATTCAGAACGATGTTTACAGAATGAGAGTTCAAATCAAACTTACAGCTTGAAAGAATATTTTTCAGTGGAATTCTGTTAGTCTTTCTCCTAATAAGTTAATTTGTAACTTGTTAGGTTAATACGTATATTCAGTTTGTGACGTGTCCTATACATTTATGAAATGTCTGAAAGGATAAATATATATTATTATTATTATTACATATATATATATATATATATATATATATATATATATATATTATATATAAATATAATATATATATATATATATATATATATATAATATATATATATATATACATATTCATATATTTATATATATATATTATATATATATATATATATATATATATATATATATAT